>JAGYYJ010002767.1:0-153169 GCA_019671005.1 Hibiscus mutabilis
CCACCAGGCTTTGAAGAGCTCGTGTCGGTTCAATCCATCGTTGTTGAGGCAATCAGCCATTCCATTGCTTAACGGAGGAACATAGAAGAAGCGAGTCTTACCAATCATCCGAGCCGATGCATACGTATCTAGAAAAAATCTCCCACCACACCCAAGGTCGGTGTATCGTATTGCCAAGCCAGTTTAACACTACTTTGGAATCTGACTCCACAATCAACCCTTCAATTCCAGCCTAGCCAGCTTCCTCAAATACCTCCAAAGCAATTTTGATAGCCATGGGTTCCGCGTGGTCCATACCATGTCAAAGTAACGGTCTTAAAAATATTGTTCTAAATATCCCATTCTTAGAACGTAAGACACCTCTGCAACCTGCAGCTCCTTTTTGGCGGCACCATCACCGTTAAACTTAAGCCAACCTGCCGAGGGAGGTGACCAAATTGGAGTAGGGGAGGAACTACCAAATTTGATTAACTTTCATTGATTCAACCGATCTAACCTATAAACAACACTAATTATGCCAAATTTGATTAACTTTCATTGATTCAAATACATTGTCTCCTTCAACAAAGATTTCTCATCTTCTTGATCCATGTGATTTGTGCTAGAATATTTATTTTATTGTTTGAAATGTATCTTTTGTTCAATTGTTTTGAAAATAAAAACTTCATAAAAATTAAGGACCACGTTTACCTAAAATAGTTTATTATCCAATAAAGATTATAAGATTGTCCCTCTTCAACATGAGATTTCTCAATCTTCATGATCTACAACAAGTTTGGCGTATTGCGACACTTTTAGCGGCGTTTTTTGAGCAAACGCCGCTAATTTTAAACATATCGCGGCATTTACAGAAGGAACGCCACACTGATAAAATTAGCGGCGTTTATTTCAAAAACACCACAAATTATCGTCAGTGATATTCTGCTGCTCCTCTCTCTGTCATCACCCTCTGCCGTTTTATCTTCTCCTACTCCGTCACCACCACCATGGCGGACTCTAACAGGAAAATGGCTGATAACAGGAGAATCAACAACCTGTTTGGGTGAGAAATGAATGATTTAGTGATTTATAGAACTAAGATATCATTCCATTATATAGCTAAATATCAATTGTGTTATAGCTGTTGTGAGCTTTTATTTTATTTTATTTTTCATCTGTGTGCAACATATAAGCTAAACGAAATGAGATTGGAAGATTGACAATCATATTACAATTTTTAGGTTAACAAAGATAATGGGTCATTCATAAATTTCTCCTTATTGTCAGTTTCGGTCGCTTGTTCTTAATCCGTAGTTACCAATTTCTTCATTTATTTCGAGTTAGAATCCGTGCTTTTGTTGACGGTGCAGACAAAGAGAACAAAAAAGGTCGGAATTGTTGGAAAATACGGCAGGTGATTCATTATTTTATGAAGTCTTGCTTTTTATTAAAAATTTGTCCATAGAAATTTTTGATACTGTACGAAAGATCAGTATTCTATAGCCATTTGAGTGTTGGATATTGTTACATTTTTTTATTTTTATCTATATTGCTTGAAGTTTTTAACAATTGTTGCTTTACACATGAAATGATTCTGAATTAAAATTTAATTTTGGCGTTTTAGTTACTAAAGTTCCCCTTCTGATTCCTCGGTATGTTTTTGCCTATTAATGAAGGTACCCGTTATGATGCCAGTTTGAGGAAGCAAATTAAGAAAATGGAGGTCAGTCAACACAGCAGGTACTTCTGCGAGTTCTGTGGAAAGGTATGACACTTTTGGTTATCCGCATGATCTTATATCCGAGTAGCAAAGATCATGTTCATGTCTTTGTTTGTCTTTTGGTGTGCATGTTTATATATATGATTTGCATCTATTTGTTTTAACAATCTCTGCTGCTACAGTATGCAGTGAAGAGAAAGGCCGTCGAAATCTGGGGCTGCAAGGATTGTGGGAAAGTTAAAGCTGGTTGTGCTTATACTTTGAAGTAAGCATCTATACTGTACTTCTTCTCATTTCAAATTCATTTTTTTACGTCCATGTAATTAACTAGGTACTTCGCTTATTAATAATTTACAGCACTGCCATTGCCGTTACGATGAGGAATACAATTAGGAGGCTGAGGGAACAAACTGAGCGATCTGCAATGCTCTGCATATGTAGCAATAATTGGAAATCATCTGATATTGCTCAAAAATATATTTTGGATATTATCCTTAACTGATTTACATACTAAGGCTAACCTTGACTTAACCAGATGGTTTATCCGGAGTCGAAATATCTAGAAATACAACTATTTACATTTACAAGAAAATTAGAGAAGCATTACCAGGCTCAATGATCAACCACCTTCTTTGAATGACTGAAACATGGTTCCAAGCAGGAACATAGCTATCATCATCTCAAAAATCGTAGAGGAACAGCATAAAGCTCTTTCATGGTAATAATCTTGAGTCTATACTGTACTTCTTCTCATTTCAAATTTATTTTTTTGTACGTCCATGTTTATAGATTGTGTAATGGCATAATCTTGAGTCTTTTTTATACCATTGTAGTAATTTATTAACTTGAAAAGCTTTGTGGATAAGAACTTATGCATTTTATGTTATAGGCTCAAGAAGGTATTGAAGTTTCGGGTGTTTTGGCAGTGATGGCATTAGGAATGTAAGTAGAACAGCTTACAGCTCTACATAATTCCTTATCTAATTCCCCAAAAAATAAATCTGTTGAGGTTATGATCCATGGGCAGGGATGAAATGAATGATTTAGTGATTTAATGTCCATGTGCTGCCTTTCTTATGATTCTACAGAGGAGCGCAGGGGCGTCTATGCCAGTTTCATTGCACCAATGCAACGGTTAGTCTTGTTCCCCCTCCCTTCTGATGCAAAATGGGTTCATAGTCTAGGAACTTAGCTATATTTACTCTTCTGCAGCAGTGAAATTAATTCAACATCTTCTAAATACATTCTCTTATTGTGCTTCAATTGGTTTGTCTCAATCTACAATTTCTGTCAATGTTTATTATACATATGTTTCTTATGGAGACCACTGAAAGTTTACTTTTATCTCATCATGTTGCAGGGGAACACTTTTGTTGACTTCAAGTCTTGTGCTCTATATCGGTGACATGTTGGTGTGTACCATTTCAAAGGTTAGGGTTGTTTTTATCACACTGGACTCGGACTCTTATGGCTGAGAAGCCCAACAGATTGACCTTTTAACATTAATTACATAGCTTGAACAAGTTTGTTGATTGTTGATTTCACCAAAGTTGGTATCCATACGATATGGAATTAAAAGAAGTGAGATAGGTATTATTATCCAGGTATGAATCCTCAAGTGATGAATTTCTTTGTAAATGGTCTAGCTGGATTTGGAAAGTTGATGTATTCTAAGCAGGTTGTGCTGCTTGGACTTCTTATTTTTTAGCAGTTTTTAAATTTGTTATCCACTTATGGGAATACTCCTGAGGTGCTGACAACACTGAATCAAGTCAATACAAAGAAATCAAGAGATCTATTGTATTCTTTACATCACCCGGATTTATCATGATTGTGGTTGCCCCATCATGGATGATGACTGTCCTAGATTTTGATGTACATCCTATACTATGGTATATCTTTGCTTAAAGTTTTTTTGTTTCAATTCGATATTTATTATAAGTTTTCTTGTTCGAATTTTATCATGGATGGTGCATCGAGTGCTAAACTCATTCAGCTTAAGTTTTTGCTATAACTCAAACTTTGTTAATAGCTCGCCTCTACCCTTTGGATGATAGCCACCAGTGTTGATCGGCTAATATATAATATAGTATTATTTTTATTTGAGTTTTTTTAAAGCAATGTGTTATTAGCGGCGTTTGTAAAAGTAAATGCCCCTAAAGGACAGTTATTTGCGACGTTTGTATTTACAAACGCCACTAAAGAACACTTATTTATGGCCTTTGTATTTACGAACGCCGCTATAGATCTTGACATTTTGCGGTGTTTGTTACCAAAAACGCCGCGAACTGTTGCGGCGCTGGTTTCAGCGGCACTTTTTGAAAAAATTTTAGCGGCACTAAAAACGCCGCTATAGGACTAAAAACGCCACAAAAGATCTGTTTTGCTGTAGTATCCATGTGATTTGTACTAAAATATTATTTTAATTGTTTCTATTTTGTCTTTTGTTCAATTATTTGGAAAGAACTTTTATAGAAATTGAAAAAAGAATCACGTTTATTTAAAATAAGGTTTATGTTAATTGAACTTGTGTTACAGTGATAAAATAATTTTCATTGAAATAAAATATATTGGTATCTAATTTTAAATTCGTTCTTTAGACAATTTACTCTCCCTATGTATTCGAAAACAATGGAGATAGTTTTTTTTTTTTTTTTATTAGTGCTATGAGTGAACAATACAAAGTTAGAAACTTTTTGGGGACATGACTAAATCAGACCAATACAGTGAAGATACATTCAAGTTCGTATGAAGCTCGTTTAATAATGATTTAAAGCTGAACTCATTGAGTGGTCTCTGTGGTGAATGTTTCCCCTAATTGACTCTAGTTCAAGTAGCGTAATATGTAAGTGTTCGTAAGTTTATTAAATAAAGATTTGTTTATTCAAACTCGTTGACGAGTATAAAATACTCATTGTATATGGCCTTGTACCTACCTCTAAGCACGTCGCGTTACATAAATCAATAAACAGAAGAAGCAAAAATTCACCGAAATTTGGTGTAGTTTACCAAAAAGTGCAGAGAATTTCTATTATCTAATGTTGATGAAGATGATTACTAGTGAATAAAGAGGATGGGGAACTTTTTAAGGATTTTGAAAGATTTTTTATAGTTTAACGTGTCATGTAAGTTGTTCTTAACGGCAACTGACAGTAGTGACTATATTGCAAATGAATTAAAAATTTAATGATTGTGTTGCAAATTTTAAAAATCCAGTAACCTAAAATAAAATAACCTAAAAGTCAGAGACTATATATGTACTTTACCTTAAATATAATTATTTCTGTAACGTCAAATGATACTATATTAAAAATAATGTTAGTGGTTTGTTAAAACTAAAATTAAAATAAATTGAGTAATCATATTTGGCCGGTTGGTTAAGTTGCTCATCTTTGTTCTATTATATTTCCTTAATTCATGGGTTCTAAACCCACTAAGAGCATCCCTTCCTTTTTTAGAGTCCCTCCTTCCCCTAAAAATTAGAATTAAGATTAAAATTAGAATTAAAATTAAAATTTATCAAAATAAATTGAAATAAATTAAAATCTCAATTATAAAATTATTCAAGATTAAAATCCATGTATTATATTATACAATTCACTAAAGTTTGTGTAATTTTGAGATTTTTTTTTGTAACATATTTAATATTTTTACATTTACTCGTCGTACACTACATATCATGTGGCAAAATTCTATGCGTGGAGCACACGTAGGGTATCAATGGATACAAATTTAATACGCTTTCATTAGATTTTGTCATACCTATAATATAAATGAATGAAAATATTTTATGTAAAATATATATTCGTAAAAATTATTTTAACGAATTATCATAAATGAAGTAATAAGGGATTTATATATAAATTTGATAGCCGTAGGTGACACCAACTCAATAAGAGACTTTATATTCTAAAACAACTAAAATCATGTAAAGCATCCACGTTAGAGAATAGAAATATTCTATCTTTTTTGGTGTCTCTTTTTTATGCCCCACTAAAAAATTAGGATTAGGGTTTAAGGAATTGAGGGTAGGGTATATTTTTTAGGATTTAGGGTTATGGCTTAAAATTTATTTTTTTAGTTTTAGGGCATATAAAGGGGCACCGAAAATGGGCAGAAGGTTTTTTTTATTAGGGAATAGAAATCATCTACCCTTTTGGTGTCATATTTTATGCCCTCACACTAAAAAATTAGGATTAGAGTTTAAGAAATTGAGGGTATAGTATATTTTTTAGGGTTTATGATTTAAAATTTAGGCTTAAAACTTATAATTTAATTTTTTAGTGTTGTGATATAAAAAGAGTACTGAAAAGTGGCAGATGATTTTTGTTCCACATTAAGGTGTAATTTAGCATCATTAGAGAAGGATATAGTTTGATTACGTTGAATAATATTGTGTAGTGGGCATAAGAACCTACTTTTCCAAAGTTTCAAATTCCTTAAAGCATTTATTTTGAACAAATTCTCTTTGCATGCACTATAAATTTAAAAAAACGCAAGTTAAAACAAAGTATTCAAATAGAAAATATATTTGTATATAGACCTCATTAAAAATTTCTTCAATATCCCAAACATTATATCAAAGATATCATGCTGAAGATACAAGAAAGGAAAAAGAGTGTCCAAATTATTTTATTCAATACTCCTTGAAGGTTACATGGATACATATAGAAGGCTACCCAAGACAAGTCTTAAAATGACGATATCCCTATGAAAAAAAAAGACAGTCACAATACACCCCACAAAAACATCTCCCTATGAAAATGAGATCAAGTTAAATCACAGTAAGCGGAGATACCCAATACTGAAAATAGAAATTAGACCATCATCCCCTTCGCAAGCGTGTCAGCCTCGATATTGCACACCCTTGGAGTGTGCCTCACATAGAGCATCTCTCGTAAAAATACCGAGGCAATATTGCGCATCAAATCAGCAAAACAAGAAGGAGATTTTGAAGGATCAAGGAGCCATCCCACTACCATTAAGCTATCGCTTTCCGGGATTAACTTAAATCTGCCATACCATTCTGATTTTAGGAATACCTTCACTGCATGTTCAATGGCCAAAGTTTCAGCTAGGTCGGGAGATTCTTCATCAATCGGGCAAGAGAAAGAAAAGCGAGTGCACCCCAATTCGTTCGTAAGAATCCCTCCTGCGCAACTATCCAATTTCATTGCACCATCCATATTGAATTTAAGAAAATCGGAAGGCGGTGGCCGCCTTGGGATTGGAGCCAGAGCCCTCGGATCCCTGTCTCTAATGTTCTCGGCACAAACTGGATTTGAAATTATATCCTCAATGAAGATGGATGCATCTGGAAATTTAGCCTTGAACCACTAGGCTAACTTTGATTTAATTATCAATAATAACTGCAGCACGTCTAGAGATTTCCCATTAAAACGTTCCGAAAGAGCCAGATAGACCAAATGACCACGAAAGGGATGAGAGACCACAAGAATCTACGATTACCACCACCAGTTGCCGAGTGCCATTCAATCAAGAAACTCATAGCATCATCATGAAGAACAATATCCAAGTTCCATATCGCGCAGAAATGGGACCAGATTTTCCAAGACACCATACACGGGAAGAACATGTGATAAATAGATTTTTCGAACACACCACAAAAAGGGCACATGGAGTCTTCCTCTGATAAGATTCTTCTTTTAATAAGCTTGACTTTTACGGGGACGCTTTGATCTAGGACCATCCAAAAGAAAGCCTCCACTTTGATAGGGGCAATGACCATCCAAACTACCCTCTTCCAATTGAAATCCGAGATCGAATCAGGAGCAAGAAGTAATCCAACAGATTTTCCAAAGTATTTTCCAGGAACACTAAACTATTTAATTGGTCATATTTTGACCATCAGCCCTTAAAATTTAACAGAGGGTGACGTGGTTGTTAATATAATTTTGTATAACTATACATTTGGTCTCTGTTATTTATCTATTATATCAGTTTGATTCTAGTTTAATTTAATTAAATAGATTAATCACTCAATTAGGTGTTGACATGTGTCATCACATTATTGGATGAGGAAAATAAAACAAAGAGCTGTTTTGCGCCTTCACTAAGAATTAAACCCAAGTTCCCTGGGAATAAATAGCATGGGTTTGCCACTAAACCAAGTGTCCATTTGTGATATAAAATACAAAATTTAATATATGTTTTAATTTGTTGTTAATGCAAAGAAATGGAAATAAATATAAATTAAGGGATCTCGAACATGACACACTAGAGGCGTGTAAATAACATTTAAACCACTGTAGAAATATAATATTTAAGTTAAAGTCGACAAAGTTTTATATTTTTATATATATTAAAATTTTTAAAATAATAGTTAATTTATGATTAAAATAACAAATTAAAAATGATATTAAAAATTCATTTAACGAATTCAAACTCACGAATTTAACTCTAATCATAAGATAAGTTTGATTTCGTTAAATTAATTTTTAATATAATTTTTAATTTTTATTTAATTAAATTAAATTTTGTTAAATATAAAAATATAATAATTAAATTAAAGTCAATACCATGAAAAAGAAAAAAATAAGATTAACAACAAAATTAAAGTTGACTTGAATATAATTTTTATTTTTAATATATATAAATATAAATATATAAAGCGTTGTCGACTTTAATTTAAATATTAAATAAAAATAAATTCCTCTAATAAAAATAAATCTATTAAATAAAAATAATTGATTAAATTCCTCTAATAAGGTGATGCAACATGTCGGCACCTAATTGAGTAATTAATTTATTTACTTAAATTAAAATTAAGATCAAATTGATTTAATAGGTAACTAAAATGGACCAAATGTGTAGTTATACAAATTTACATTAACAGCCACGACACCCCTCGTTAAATTTTAATGGCTGGCAGTCAAAATAGGACCAATTAAATAGTTTGGTGATCAAATTTTCCGTTTTTTAAATTGGATGGTCAAAATAGGTCAAACTTAATAAATGGGTGGTCATCCAATAGTTTACCCTTTATTAATACAATTTACATTTTAATGTGAAAAAAATTACAACAACTATGTCACGGGACTAGATTTTGACCCTAGCGGATCCGTGCGGCCTTAGACGCCTTCGACGCAAATCGGTCGATTCCTACGCCTAAGTCAGCCTTCAACCAGCCTTGTGAGTACTCCTGCTCGACAACGGCTCCGACAAGCCCTCCAAGCTTGGATGGATCTTGTCACGGGCTAGACTTTTGCCAGACGAATCGTGAAGACCTTAGTCACTTTCTCGGTTGAAACGTCGGCTAAGTCACCTTGAAATCCCTTGTCACGGCCTTAGGTGAAGCTCTCT
Organism: Hibiscus mutabilis; assembly: GCA_019671005.1. Lineage (NCBI taxonomy): Eukaryota > Viridiplantae > Streptophyta > Magnoliopsida > Malvales > Malvaceae > Hibiscus > Hibiscus mutabilis. The sequence continues at coordinate 9,023 of JAGYYJ010002767.1, forward strand.
CGACAAACACCTAACTCAGCCAGGATTCTCGCTCCGGAAGATCAAACACTTCCCGAAGCCCTCGAATGAAAGATCGTTCTAAGCGGAAACTAATCAAAGAACAACGGAAAGAGATTGGCAACTAGAACAACGAAGAACACTCAAAGAGTTTAGAGTAAATGCTTCTTGTATTACTCAAAGTGAAGTGAAGTAATGTGAGGTGAAGTAATGTGATTTACAAGTGAGGAGGGAGCCTCTATTTATAGTTGAACTCCCCTACATCCAACGGCTCAGTTTAAATTACATCGACGGTCGAGATTGATCTTATCTAATCAAATCTCAATTCAAATCTCTAATTATCACAAACATTATCTACAAATTATATTTCAAATAAATAGATGATGCTTTGACCAAATTACCCTCATGAATCCTCCATGGATTTGGCTAAGTCCTGTGGGCTTGCGGGCTTTCTAGCATTCTCCAAGTGTCGGGCCAAGTGTGATGGTCTTGGCAAGCCCGTTACACCGCGCAAACCCTCTTTGGCTGATTCTTGCGCCAATGCCTCGGTCCTAAAGGTTTGGTCCACGCCTTTCTCCAAGTGCTGGGCCACATTTGGCAAGCCCGTTAAATCACGCAAACCTTCTTTGGCTGATTCTTGCGCCAACGCCTTGGTCCCAAAGGTATGGTCCACGACATTCTCCGAGTGCTGGGCCACATTTGGCAAGCCCGTTACATTGCGTACAACCTCCCTATCTGATGCTCGCGCCAATGTCTCGATCCGAAAAATTTGGTCCGTGACAACTACAACCGCCAAATGGTGACTTCTCTAGTAAACGCATCGCTAGTTAAGCCAGTGAAATTTAATTTAAATATACCGTCAAAATAGGATTGGATTGCAGAGCTTGCCACAAAAGAAGCAAAAATTCACCGAAATTTGGTATAGTTTACCAAAAAGGCAGAGGATTTTTATTATCTAATGTTGGAGAAGACGATGAATAGTGAATAAAGATGATAGGGAACTTTTTAAGGATTTTGAAAGATTTTTATTACTTTAAAGTGTCACTTCAATTGTCTTAACAACAACTAACAGTAGTGGTTATATTGAAAACGAATTAAAGTTCAATGATAGTATTATAAATTTTAAAAGCTTGGTAATCTAAAATACAAATATCCTAAAAGTTAAGAGACTATATATATAGTTTACCTTAAATATAATTATTTTTTAACGTCAAACGATACTATATCAATAATAATGTTAGTGGTTTGTTAAAATTGAAATAAATTGAGCAAGCACATTTGCTTGGTTGGTTAAGGTGCTCATCTTTATTCTCTCATATACCTTTAGGTCATGGGTTCTAAACCCACTAGGAGCACTCCCTTCATTCCCTTAGAGTCCCTTCTTCCCCTGAAAATTAGAATTATGATTAAGATTAGAATTAAAATTGGAATTTGTCAAAAAAAATAAAATCTCGTTTATAAAATTATACAAGACTAAAATTCATGTATTATATTACACAATTCACTAAAGTTTATGTGTAATTTTGAGATTTATTTTTTTATGTAACATATTTAATATTTTTACTTTTACTCGTCGTACACTGCATATCATGTGGCAAAATTCTATGCGTGGTGCACATGTAGGTATCAACTTTGAGCTGAGGGTTTTTGGTTTTAAAAAAGGCTTAATGTGAATGGATACAAATTTAATATGCTTTCATTAGATTTTGTCGTACCTATAATATAAATGAATGGAAATATTTTATGTAAAATATATATTCGAAAAATTTTATTTTAACAAATTATTATAAATGAAGTAATAAGGAATTTATATATAAATTTGACCGTCGTAGATGACACCAACTCAGTAAGAGATTTTATATTTTAAAACAACTAAAATCATGTAAAGCATCCACATTAGAGAATAGAAATCTTTTTGTCCTTTTTAGTATCCTTTTCTATGCTCTCACACTAAAAAATAGAATTAGAGTTTAGAGAATTGAGGGTAGGGTATATTTTTTAGAATTTAAGGTTTAAGATTTAAAATTTAGGATTATAGCTTAGAATTTAATTTTTTAATATTGGGGCATAGAAAGGGGCACAAAAAAGGGGCAGAGGTTCATTAGGGAATAAAAATCATTTATACCTTTTTGGTGTCCCTTTCTATGCCCTCGCACTATAAAATTAAGATTAGAGTTTAGGGAATTAAGGGTATGGTATATTTTTAGGGTTTAAGGTTTTAAATTTAGAATTTAGGGTTAAAACTTAGAATTTAGTTTTTTAGTGTTGAGGCATAAAAAGGGACACCAAAAAGGGACAGAGGGTTTTTGTTCATTAGGGAATAGAAATCCTCTGTCCCTTTCTATTCCCTCACAATAAAAAAATTAGGATTAGAGTTAGGGAATTAAGGGTATATTATATTTTTAGGGTTTAGGGTTTTAGACTTAGAATTTAGGGTTATAACTTAAAATTTAATTTTTTTTAATGTTACGATAAAAAAAGGGGCACCAAAGAATGGTAGATGATTTTTGTTCCACATTAGGGTGTAATTTGGCATCATTAAAGAAGGATAGTTTGATTACGTTGAACAATATTGTGCAGTGGGCATAAGAACCTACTTTTCCAAAGTTTTAAATACCTTAAAGCATTTATTTTGAACAAATTCTCTTCACATGTACTATAAATTTATATAAAAAAAACACAAGTTAAAACAAAGTATTCAAATAGAAAATATATTTGTATATAGGACATTTATAAGCAAGAAACGCACACCGATGGGTCGGGGACTTGAACCAGGCGATCACATCTACTGTAAAAGAAAGGGAGGTCTATACAATCAACATGGTCTGCTTCTCTTTCATTTCCATCACAATATATATGATTAAGCCCTGCAGGAATATATGTGGGAGATTATATGGCGATTCATCTCCAAGGAAAAATAAAGAAATCTGGGCCGTTACCTCCGTGCCAGAAATGTGGAAACAAGCGAGTTATCAATGGTGAAATAGCCAAAGTATGCGTCGATTGTTTCCTTGAAGGTAAAACGCTTAAGATCTATGACTATGGAGTTCCCTTTCAGTTCTTTCTGTATCAGAAGAAGCGGTACTTCTCCCAACGCCATTCTAAGCCTCCCTATGAAGTTATTCAGACCGCGATCGATTTCCTCGAAGGCAAAATGTATGCCCGCTACGACCTGCTCTTTAACAATTGCGAGGACTTCGCCATCTTTTGCAAAACGGGCTCCAAAGGGAGTGCCCAGGTTGCGGGCGCTATTGTTGCTGCAGGTGCAAGTCTTATATGCCCCGCTACTGGCCTTGCTCTTGCAGGAAGTTACGTGCTCTCGAAGTTTTTGAGGCGTTAATAAATGATTCGTCAACTTCTGCAACTGGTTCACAAGTCTTAAAAATGTTATAAGATCCCAAATTCCAATAAATAAATGTAGAAACTCAAGAAAAAGCTACTGTGTTTATATTATCCTACCACCATGTCATAAATATATATATCTTTCTCGTAGTTCTTATTTAAGAAATGCAGTGTCTTTTTCAAAGAACTCGACAAAGTAAGGATTTTTATTAAGATAGTCAAAATGAATTTATAAATGTTTGGAGGGATCAAAGTGCAAATTTTTTATTAGACTAATCTATAATTGTATGATTTTTTAGGGATTACATGACAAAATTTGTATTTTAGAGGGACAAGGTACCTGCTCCTCTAACTTCGTCCCTAAAAAAAGTGATGCACCCTAACAGACGTGACACCCACAATTTCCTGAAGTTTTTTTAATATAAATTTCATATAAAAATACTAAAAATAAAATTCAAACCACTTTAAAATAATATTAACAATATTTTAAAAGAATTTTGACATCATAATCTAAATACTTTGACTCAGTGAATCATTGTTACGCACCACAAACAGTCAAATTTTACTATTGAAACTCATTAAGTGGGCTTGTGGTGAATACCCATGACCTATAAACCAAACCAGATGTTGAAAAAATGAGTGGGCTTAATAGTGGGCTTGTGGTGATACGAAAATCGATGTATAAAAATGAATATTTTTGTTTACAATTTATTTAGAGATCATACGAATTACGATGATTTATAATTGTATGATGTTTTAGTAATTATATGACAAAATTATTATTTTAGAGAGACAAGGTACTTGCCCCTTTATCTTCGTCCTTGAAAGAAGTGATACACCATATCAGACGTGAAAGGGGTGTCCTTTAGCACCCAAAAATTTTTGAAAAAAATTCTTTATAAATTTTATATAAAAATATTAAAAAATAAAATCCACACCACTTTAAAATAATATTGACAATATTTTATAAAAAAATTAACATCACAATTTAAATATTTTGACTCCACCGCCGCTAACTGGAGTGAGTCATTGTTACACACCACAAGCAGTCAAATTGTACTATTCAAACTCACTAGGGGACTTGTGGTGAATACCCATGACCAATAAACCAGATGTTGAATTTAAGAAGACTAATATATAGGATATGATCCTCTTATACTATGTAAAATTTAAAAGTTCTACACCTTTTTGGACCGTTGGATGAAGATAAATGGATGAATGAGATTAACAGTAGAAAATGTGAAGATTATCACTTGGAAAAAAGATAAGGAAATAATTTTAGCCATTTATTGCCCCCATCCAACGGTCCAAAAAAAAGGTGTAAAAGGAATTGAGTTTTACACAATGTAAGTGGATCCAAAACTCAACTAGTTTTAAACTAATTAATGGCCATTAGATGAGTGAAATGGATGGATGAGATTAACTCCTTACTTTTATTTTTCAAATCATAATATTCACATATCCTACTTCTAATCTCATTCATCCATTTCATTCATCCAATGGTCATGGATTAGTGTAAAACTAATTGAGTTTTACATAATGTAACTGGATCACACCACACACACACACATATATATATATATATAATCCTCTTATACTATGTAAAATTTAAAAGTTTTACACATTTTTGAACAATTGGATAAATGTAAATAGATGGTCGAGATTAACAATGGAAAATATAAAGATTATTACAGTAAAAAATAAAAAAATAATCTTATTTTTTTGTTACCAATGTAAAAGTAATTGAATTTTACACAATGTAAGTGCTGGGAAGCATGAGTACGACAAACTCATTCCGTTTCAAGTATCCGAAATGCCCCTGAGACGAGTACGGCTGGGGTACATACCGGAACATTCCACGTTGACGGGGTATTACTGAGAGTTATCGGAGACGATTGGGATATTTTTAGAAACGTTTTGAGGACTGCATGTGACCTTCACTAGCTTCCCAAAGTTATTTTGCAGCTGAGCGCGCGCTTCAATATAGATTCTGACGATAATTTCACCGACTAAAATAGAATGACCAACGAAAAAAATACTTCAGAAGAAAAAATCAGGTGAAGAAAAGTTGAGGAAAATGCGTAAAAAAGATGAATAGTGAAAAGAAGCTTTTAATTTATTTTTATTAATTTGTGTTGTTTCATGAGTAGGACCCAATAAAAATTCTTACTATGAATTTTCTGGGCCCAATAAAATGTTATATTGACAGTTAATTATTATGAGCATTTTATTGAAAAAAATAAGGTTATTTTCTACTTTATTTTTTATTAGTAATTTTGTTTTTAGTGTTTCGTTTAGATATTATTATTATTATATATGATTTTTTTTGGATAAGCAAATTTTATTCATATCCAAGAAAGCAACAAAGGTTGCTACAAAAAACCTAAGGACCTTACCCTTGGGAAGCCATCAAAGGATACCCCAAGAAGCACAAAGCCTCCTATTTACAGTTTTCATATGAATATTCCTATTTTTCAAACGAATACAAACAATATTTTTTATACAATCCAGTATATCTATACAACTCCTATTGATTCTACCAAAGTGCCTTCAATTTCTTTTTTCCCACACAAAGTATATATGAGCTTGTCAAGCCAATCTTATGATAAACACAATGAGAGATTTCCCCTTCAACGTTTCAATGGCCCAGCTTAGTTCTTCTTCCCAACTCAGCACTGCTCGAGTTAGTCCACAAAGCCTGAGAATTTCTCCCCAAATTTCTCTTGAAAACGAGCATTCAAAAAACAAATGACATCTAGACTCCAATCCATTCCTGCAGTTTTCACATATACCATCCATAGGCATTCCCATTCTTAACAACCTATTCTTTGTAGGCAATCTGTTGAGAACTGTCATCCAAACAATCAGAGCATGTTTTGGTATGTTTAAGGGAAACCATACCACTTTATGCCACACAACTCTATCCTGTGCCACTCTTATGTCATTCCAAATTTCCCTTACTGTAAGTCTGAGATTTCCAGTAGTAAGGATAGGGTGAGCTGCATGTCTCAACTTAAGAATCTTCCTAAAACACCAACTAAAGTGGGGGCTGCATTCTAACTGCCAAAAATCCCCTTCTTTGATCACATACTTATCCTATCCTTATTGTATTATATATGATTTTATATTATATTTGACGTACCCTTATCGTATCCTCACCCTATAATTTTAAAATTGTTGATTTTCATCCCGTCCCCGTATTCGTCTCTGTATCAGTGCAACATAGTGTAAGTGAATCATAACCCATATATATATATATATATTAGGATCCACTTACATTATGTAAAATTCAATTATTTTTACACTTTTTTTGGACCATTGGATGATGGTAATAAATGGCTGAGATTATTTTTTTATATTTTTTCCAGTGATAATCTTCATATTTTCTACTGTTAATTTCATTCATTCATTTTCCAGTGATACACCCCTAGGTGTACCGATACGCTTATATGCTTACCGATCCTGTTTTCAACTACCCCAATGGCTATTTGAATTGCAGGTCGTATCGATAAGGTCCCTGGCGTTCCGATACGGCGTACCAAAACGGACCAAGGCGTACACGCCTACCCGCGTATCGATACCGAAGGCCTCCCAACTCCATTGGCTTACATACCTCTTTCCAATTGACCCAATGGATCCTTCTCTTCTTGGTTGAACGTCCCCAAAGAAAGCTCGACCTCAAGCTATTCAGCTTCTTTGCTATTGTTTTTGGCATACGGAAAATGGAGAGAAAATACATAGGAAGGCTTGATAAAACTGATTTGACCAAAGTTAATCTTGCACCAAAAGACATGGATTTGGCTTTCCAACTTCCAAGCCTCTTGTTGAAAGTAGACACAACCGGGTCCCAAATTGCTAAATTGTTTCTTTTTGCTCCCAAGGGTAGCCCTAAATAATCCGAGGGAAGAGAACCTGCTAAACAGCCAATCGAAACAACCCACCTATCCAACACTGCTCTTTCCACATTTTTTCCAAATAGTCGGCTTTTTTAGGTTTATTTGCAAGCCTGCTGCTAGCTCAAACACCCTAAGCACTCTTTTAACATTTCTCACTTGTTCTTCTGAGGCATCACAAAATATCATCAGATCGTCAGCATATTGAAGATGCGAAACATTAGTCAAATTGTTGTTCCTGCCCACCGAGAACCCTGAAAAAGCTGATTCAGAACTGCTTTCTTCAGTAGCAGATTTAGGGCTTCCCCCACAATGTTGAACAATAACGGGGATAAAGGGTATCCTTGTCGTAAACTTCTAGTGATCTTGAATTTCTCTGTAGGAGAACCATTTACTAAGACTGCAATGTACGCAGCTGAGATGCATTGATTGATCCAATTGCACCATTTTGCCCCGAATCCCATATTCCTCATTACACATATCAGAAAACTCCAGTCCACCGAGTCGTATGCCTTTTTAAAGTCGACTTTAAACGTCACTCCATTCGAACCGCTCTTATATACAGCATCAATAACTTCATTTGCTATCAGAGAGCAATCCAGGATTTGTCTTCCCAGGATAAAAGCAAATTGAGACTCACTGATAATTGCATTCATCACCTGTCGAAGTCTATTAGCTAAAACCTTGTACACACCCCCAACAAGACTGATCGGCATATAATCTTCAAGAGCTGTAGGATTCTATTTTTTTTTTTTGGAATCAACGTAAGAAAAAAGAAATTTATGCAATCTTCCCAGTTCCGATTAAAGGAGAAGTCATTGAAAAATTTTAGAAAATCCTCCTTGAGAGTAGACCAATATCTTTTGAAGAAACCAGTGTTGAACCCATCCGGTCCAGGTGCACAATTACTGTCAATTGTGCATATTGCACTCCAGATTTCTTCTTCTGTAAATCTAGCTTCTAAGTACTCCGCTTGCTCTGCGTTAAGTTTTGCAAAGTTAATTTTTGCAGCCAAGCTCTTTCTTCATTTCTGAAAATTTTCCACAATTGAGTTTGTACTGTCACCAGTTTCTTGGCAATACTATGGTCAGCCAAATTCATCTGCTGTTTCACTTCTAATTCCCCTATCTCTCTTTGCAGTGCCTCTGTTGAGTTTTTCCAATCAGGCAAATTAGCCTTGGTCCAGACCTGAATTGCCTCCTTTGAACCCTTCAAGATGCCTCCGATTTCGGTTCTACTATTTTTTTGACTTAATATTCTGCATTGTATTAATTACCATATCATCAAACCCCTCCTCTTCAAAGCAGTAGTTAAAAATATTGAAAGGCTTCGTCCCCCAATTCTTCACTTCTTCAAATAACAAGATTGCATTGTGATCAGATAAAGATTTCGGCAGCATTTTCTACAGAAAATTCGAGCAGGCAATGGAAAAGTCCCCCGAGATTAAAAATCTATCAAGACGTACAAAAGTAGGTTGTTCGCGATTGTTGCTCCATGCAAATGACCCCTCTAAAAATGGCAGATCCATCAGTTCTAACTCCTGCACAGAGTTCCTGAAAATGTCGACAATATTGAAATTTACTTCACCTCTCAACTTTTCCTCAGGAGAAAGGAATGTGTTAAAGTCTCCCCCAATACACCACGGCACATCCAGGCTAACCAATACTAACGATAGTTCAGAGTAAAAGGTTCCTTTTTCAGCATCTATAGAAGGGCCATATACATTTACAAAACCATATTTGAAGTTCAAATGTTTAATATAACCAATCAATACAATATACCTCAAGGAGATGTGTTGATCAGTTACTTGAAAGTAATCCAAATCCCAAAAGCAAATCAAACCACCTGCAGAATTAATTGAAGGTGCGAAAATCATTTCCACATTGACATTGCCCCATAATTTCCTTTTCACTGCGTTGCTAACATCGGCTAGTTTGGTCTCTTGGAAGAGCACTAATTTCGATTTGTGCATACGGATTAGCTTACTTGCTGCACAAACCCCCTAACATTCCAAGATAGTACATAGAGATTCATAAATACAAGCTATAAATCACCTAATGGGTACCTGCTTGGGTAACAGCCCTGAAATAATTAGGGGCTATTCCAGAGCTTCTCCTCTAATTCGTAAATTCGGCGAGTCACTGCTACTTTTCCACCTTTAAAATTTACTTCAAGAGTCTTGCTAATCTTCCAAACAGCTTCTGCTTCCATTTGTGCAGGGGATTTTTGTTGGATTAAAATCCGTAATAGTGGGCACATATGTATAATGTATATTGCTATTTTAAAGTATGACACAAAATTAAGTGACCAATTATGTTAGGCGTGTCATGGGTATTAAAATGTCATGGAAATAAAAGTGTAGATACCGTAAGATATATTTATAATTCAATGAGGGGCAGACTTATAAATATTTAATAGTTGATTTAATAATCAACTATATAAAGAGGTAGTGGTCCCAAGAAATAGGTTAACTTGTTTTTCTCTCCTTCCCCGTCAGAGAGTTTTACGTCAAGAGAAAACCTATCTTCTTGGAAGATCAATACCAAAGATTTGGATTTCAACATCAATATTCAAGGTTTTCAATCTATCGATTAATTCAGGTACGCTTCCGCAATTCAGTTCATTCAGTTTAATGTTCTTGATGATTTGATATGATAGATCCTGGGTTTAGATTTCATATTTAGTTATGGTTTAATTCTAACAATTTCCCCTTCTCAGAATTCGAGTTAGGCTCTGCTCCATCTTCTTCCAAGGACCCGTTAGTTTCTTCTAGACTCAGCCTAATTTTCTTTCTCAGTAGCCGTCTCTGATTAGAATTGTATGGGTTAGCTACCGTGAGATGAATAAGGGATGCTTTATTTGTTGGATTCGGAATCGCCATTGATGGCATGCTAACAAGTCGCTCTTGGGTAATTGATTGGCCAAACATCTGCGAATTGCTCAACCCTGACCACTGAATCTGAAGCCAATGAATCATTTTCGGACTTTCTCACCTGAACTTTGATAAAAAAAAGGTCTTCCGAGGGAGTTTATCTTAATGGAATTTTCATTAATGGAGCTTCTCTCCTTTGTGTCCTCATCCACCTTGATGAATCTCCCACATCTGTCTCCTAAAGCTCGGAAGAAATTTTCATGCCAGCAATATAGTAGAACACCTTCAAGTTCAACCTTAATAATTGAATATGGACGACCATCATCCATAACCAGCGGGGAAATAATATCAAACTAATAGTATAGTGCCTCCTTTTTCGATGTCCATACTAGTTCCATTTCTTCTTCAGTGTCAAAGGTCACTACTGCCGAATCACAGTCTAGTCCCTATTTTGCCAACTTAACCATAATTCTTTCACTGGCTAACGCGTTCTGCACAAAATCTATTCTGAAAAGATCTTTAACCACCCTACCATGGATCTTTTAAGCCACTCCATATCATTCAATGGAACCTGGAAGTCCAACAGCCCCCTATCGCTCTCTTTTTGCTGTTCTCCAGGTCGAGCAGTCGGGAGTTTTTGGTGCCCTAAAAGGACTTCTCTGAACGATCTTTCGTCTCGAAGTACATCCTTCTTGATTGCTCATTCTTTTGACAAAGGACGGGGCATCTCACGATTGCCATGGGAGACTGGGCAGCTTTTAGTTCGTTCCACTCTGACCACCGGCTTAGGGTATTTTGCTCTATTCACCTTAACCATTTTTCTATCTATCTTACTATTGTTTAGCTTTTCCACCACCATATTAAGACTCTCCCCGAGTCAAAATGGACAAAGGCAAAAGTAGATGTTTTATAGTTAGCTCTCTGATTGATCTGGGGGATAAAAACCTTCCTCACCCTACCGTAATGACTACACAACTCCCATAGGGCCCTCCTTGATACTCGTCTGCTCAAATTATCCACGAAAGCTACATATTCCTTGAATGGTTCCTCCCTATCTCGCTCTGACGATCCGTTCCCGAATTTTTTTCGGCCCTTCCCATGTTTGCTCCAATGACCCGCTCCTCACTTGCTCTGGTCTCCTTGAACCTTCTTGCTTTGATGACTTGGTAATTATTGAGATGCTTGATGAGCTTGAAAATGTTCGAGTCTGTTATGAGCTTTAGAGACTGTATAGGATTGTCTGAATATCCGTATGATTATCTGATTGTATGATAGGTTGACTGATTAATATATGATGATGCCTTGCGTGTTAGCTGAATAAATTAATATTTTTGATTGAATATTGGTTAGAGAGAAGGCTGTTAAATATTCGATTAAATGGGAAAAAAGCCGATAAATGGTAATAATTAATTAAATACGCTAGCAACATACTTTAATGCCTTTCATAAGATTTAGAGACCTAATAAGTGTTATAACACCGTAATTTAAAAGAATTGTACAAACCCGTAAGTTGGGTATCAATACGAGCTTTGGCTTTATCGGTAAGCGATTAGGGTCATATCGGTACGGGTGGGACTGTACCGGTACTTATGGAAAATTAGGAATTTCCAGTAGACTAATTGGTAGCAGTACGCGTGTGAGTACCGTTAACCAGGGGTACCGTATCGATACTCATATTTGAGTACCGATGTCGCTGAATTGGATAGTCTAAAATGCCGGTCTAAGATAAGGGTAATACGAAATATTAATAATTAAACTATCCCTTGATAAATGAGATTAAATATACACTTCTCCATAATATATTAACAACTCGGTAATGTATAATAAATGATATGTTGACGTTTAGCAATAATAAGGGATCCTTGGGATTGCACTGCTTGTATGCCGAGTATGCATTTGATGGGTTGAATCTTTTTTATTGATGGGATCCAGATACCCAGTGAAAGAGTGTTGTAACACCATGGTTGAGATACCGAATAGAGGTTACCGATGCTATGTGACCCGTGCCTCATTCGAAGATACTCGAGGGGGGATTCCGAGTATGGGTGTATGTTCTGATGCTATGTGACCCAGCCTCACCCAAAGAGAAGATGCTCGAGGGATGATTCTGAGCAAGGGTATATGTTTCCGATGCTATGTGACCCGGCCTCACCAGGGTGTATGATCCGATGCTACGTGACCCGGCCTCACCCGGAGTGTGTGTACCGATGCTTTGTAACCCGACCTCACTCCAGCATTGTGTTGTTGTTGTTGATGCTATTTTTGCCTTGGTGATCTGTTGAGATCTCGGGCTTGGTTGGGCCTTGTGTGCCATGATTGGTGATTGCTATGATGTTAGCATGTGTTTAGGCGGCTAGTAGTAGCGCCACATGTTTATTTATCTCCACATGTTTATTTATCTCTTCTTATTGCTCGTACTAGCTTGCATGCTTATGTTTTATGATTAGCATGAAGTATAGTAGAGTAGATGTGTACCACTGAGCTTTGTAAGCTTATCGCTCGGAATTGTTGTTTCCGTGCGTAGGTTGATCGCGGGACCGAGGAGCACTATCTGTATGGGATTCCAGCAAGCGACGTTGTCAGAGTATGATACTTGTATTTAGTGGGTTGTGTATTCATAGAACCTTACGTGTATGAGTCTGTAATTCTTATTTTGAATTTGTATTAATCAATTCAAATGTTTAAATGTTTTATTTTATTGGAGCTCCTTTGTAACGTTTTAATCGTTTATATACTTATTTTGAATCGTGGGCTTTAAATGTTTTTGGAAAGCATTTTATTAGGCTAAACCAAGTTGAGAAATTTTATGTTAATTGGTTTGGGCTTGAGGCCCAAATGTGACATCTGGGTTGAGGGTGTTACAAAAAGGCTCGTGTAAACTTTAGTTTACATGGTCCGTGTATTAAAGTTTTTTTCTATAAAAAGTAAATCATATGAAAAATAAAAAATTTAAATATATGAAATTAGACCATCAATATAAAATATATAAAAACATTTATAAATACATGAGAATTTGAAACTTTCAGAAAACACACTATCTCCTAACACTCCTATCGATCTCCAAGTTCGAGAGTCTTAAATGCCTCTCATTTTGATGACAATTGACATTTCCTCTGCAACCGCCCTTTGATGCATCGTTCTTGTGGGCTTAAATTCCCACCCACCCCCCCTTTCTCTTATCTGTCTCATTCACTTGTCTTCTTTCTTCTTCTTCCATATACCTAATCTACTATCTCTCTATCATTTAATGTGCATGTCTATCCCTTTTCTTCTTCTCATCTTTGTTTTAAAATTCTTATATATGTATGTATTTGCAATCGTATTTGGCTTCTTTGACTAAATAATAATGTTAAAAAATATTAGTGAAATAAGTTATGTCAAAAATTATTTAATGAGTTAAGGACATCGTTAAAATATTAAGGGAAGTCGGCAGTACTGTACGTCGACTTTAAGTATAAAAAAGTACTTCATTGCAGGTCACTTCATCAATTTTATTGATTTGATAGTTGTATTCCTAAATGAACAAATAATTATGAAGATTTCTACTTCAACAAATATCATTTTCAAAAAACATTATTTGAGCAATTTACTCATCATATTTAGACTCGTCAATTTTGATCCTATTAACTCAATTATGAACTTAATTCGACCTGATTTGATCGTAAGAAGTCGTTAACTTGAAAGTTGAATCCATCAAATCCAAGTGATTTAAACATAGAATAGTCCTCTTACATAAAGCGACTGAACATGATTAATGTGCATGATCCATGTGTTCAATATGATGGTCAAATTATTAAAACATTGATTTTATATTCACTTACAGAGAGAGAAAAGAAGAGGATCTACTTACATTGAGTGTAAAATTATTTAATTTTAACTTTTAGACACTCTCATAACTTTGTATATGATTAAGTTTTAATGATTCAACTATGAGATATGGTGTGGTGGTTGCTCGCCTCATCTCTTAACCATGATGTCAAGAGTTTGATTTTTACCAATGGAAATGGAGAGCATTTCAGGGCCAGCCGTTTACCTCTTAGTGAAAGCACCCGCGGTGAGAGGATTAGTCACGGATATTGTAGAGATCCGTTATGGGTATATATATATATATGTATAATGTGTTAGTAGGCTGTTTGGTCAACAACAATGGGGAACTGTGTCTCACCACCCTTTTACGAGCTTTTAATTTTAATTTTGTTATGGTAAATGTACGATCAGGACAATGCCCACACTTCATTCTAGAAACCAATTAAAAATTTCCAAGGTTTATTTAATAATATCTATATAAAACTAAAAAAATATCTTATTAAATGGACTGTTAATATTATTTTATATAGCAACTTAAAGAGTGCCTTTACAGATAGGTTGAAGAAAATCTTATAATCAGCTTGAAAGTGATAGTTTTCTCAGTTATGTATGACCTGTTGATAATCATGTTGCATAGTTTTTTAGTGCTTTTACAGATCAGTACAAGCAAAAGGCTTGGGAAAGCATGTGCATCATTGTGCACATGCAGGAATCTTTGTTTGAACTCATTTGTTTAGTTCTCTATATTATTTTTGAAGTATCTTGTAGTCTACTACTTTTAATTGTTAATGCTTGCTGGTTACCTGATTAATTAGCCCCCTTTGCATGAACAACCATGTATACATTCTTGAATAGGAACACTTTCTGGACGAATAGCCACGATAGACTTAAACTAGAAAATACTTGTTGGTACATCTAAAACTTTTCTTTACTTGATGCAGTCTAGGCAAAAGGCACTGGCAGATCTACAGCAAATGCAGTCTGTGCATGTAAGTGAAACTTTGTATAATTTTTTACCAACTATTGGTGATGCTGGTCAAGACAATTATTTTACTACCATTTATCATGGTTCTCATGAAGACAGTTTTTGAAGGCTAACAAAAACATTGAAGAGTGCTGATAATTATGTGTCAATTGCAGCTTGAGAAGCTGAGTGACATACAGTGCCAACCGGAGTCACAGCTGAAGTTCATCACTGAGGCATGGCTACAGGTATTTCCAAAAGTTTGCTCGTCTCACTAGCTAGATGCTACTTTAGCTTATCACTGACACTGCTACTTTAATTGTGCAGATAGTAGAATGTAGGAGAGTTCTCAAACGGACATATGCCTATGGATATTATTTACCAGAAAACGAACATGCTAAAAGACAGTTCTTTGAATACTTACAAGGTAATGTCTCTCCGTCTATAAGCTATGGCTTTATATTCCTGTCCAATTTGCAGTTTGTACCAGTGTTGTCAAGGTGCGCATCTTAAAATATTTACCTGGCTCATTCTTTGTATTGCCTTGCAAAAACGCCCGGCTAATTGAAAATATCTTTTATTTTCTCCCATTAGTTACCATTATTAGTAAGAAATTGGATGGCATGATTGGCATCTAATAGACATAAAACCATAAGGAAATCAAACGAATGAGGAACAAAAAAAAACTGTATTTTATATATGATGAATTGGACCACTCTTCAGAATTTGTTTTTATATTTATTTATCTTAAGCTTTTTTATATTTACGGATACATGCAAAATACACATATTTCACATTTCTTCTCTCAAGCGAGTGCTTTTTTAGTGCCTTTCCCCTCAGGCAATATGAGTTGTAGCACCTAAACTGCCCCTTGTGCCATTTACATCAGTGGTTTGCACTACTCATGCCCTCTAATTGTCTTGCAGGTGAGGCTGAGTCTGGGTTAGAACGACTTCATCAATGTGCAGAGAAGGAGCTGCAGGTTTACCTCAATGCAGAGGGCCCATCAAAAGATTTTAATGAGTTTCGGACAAAACTTGCTGGATTGACAAGGTAACTTTTTGTTTAAAATATATATATAAACCATTTAGATTCCTTTTGAAACTCATTATGGAGTAGAATTTGATAATCTTATCATGAAGTTTTATTGAAAAGATTGTCACTTCAAAAGCTTGGTTTGCATGGAAAAATCTTTTATGTTGGAAAGGGAGGATTATATTTTACTTAAACCTTTTTAGAAAGTGTTTTCTCCTGTCCTTCGCCTTTTTAGAAAATTGGCTTGCCTTCTTTCATCTAAATTAATTATTTGTAAAATAATCGTGTCAACAGTGTGACACGGAATTACTTCGAGAATTTAGTTCGAGCTCTTGAAAATGGTCTATCAGATGTGGACTCCCGTGGAGCCTGCAGCAGGATGGGCAGCTCAAAGGGAATGGGAGGTGGTAGCAGTAAGGGAAGAAGTGGGAAGGGCAAAGGTTCAACCTCTAGACCCAGTTGCTCCAGCAGAAATGTTGACAACTCTGGCCATTGGTCTTGCGAATATTGCACCTTTGCAAATGTCAAGTCGGCGACCGTTTGCCTAATGTGTCAGCAGCGTCGATAAATGCCATTGGCTATACCAGATCCGATCTGGCTTTGCTCTTGATTTATAGTGCCCATGGCATAGGGCTTTAGAGGATTGCTAAAGGGAGAACAAAAAGAAAAAAGGTTTTTCCACTAATCTTTCCATCTCTTAAATCGAATTTGCCGTGATACAGCACTGAGAAACTAATATCTGGGAGAAGGGGTATGTTTATGTTATGTGAATTGTATATAGTTATACCGTGTAGGTCTGAACTCTGAACACCCTTCGATTCGACTTTTCATCTGGCAGGAGTCTGTCCGATGTATTCATATGTTATTTCTAGGGTTGTAAGCGAAGCAATGGATTTCGAGGGAAACAAGGCTCGAGGGTTTCAACCGGACTGCAATGAAATGCGACAATAGGCTGCACTGTGACCGTCTGCGATGATAAATAATTTGTTGTTGTAACCTTTTTTATTCCACGGGGGACTAAATTTCCAATTTGTATTGTTGTATGTATTATTTGATAATATTATCCTTTGGAATTTGGGTCGTCTTTTTATTATTTGTAGATTGGTTGTCTGTCGGTGGTGTCGAACACTAGATATGAGTGTGTTTTCTTTTCGGTGTCGTTTTTGTTCAAAATTTATTCTGGATAGATGAAAATTATCTGTCAACTAACGGTCAATGTCCTTTGATGATGTGTTATGTCTACATGGTAAGATTTGCTGTTGTGGTGATGCTAACGTGACACTTTTGTTGACGTGTCATTAATTTTTTTAAAAAATATTTTAAATATTTATTTTATATTATTTTTTAACCAATCAGAAGAGAGAAATAAAATTTAGAATTGAGAGAGCTATGAATCGAACTTACATTGGGTGGAAAGCTTGACAATTAACAACCAAGCTAACTTTTTAACTCTTTACCACATATTTTATTTATAACATGCAATATTATCTATCCCTATTGTTTTCTCATCATCGTCGATTTCATATCAAACCTCGTCATTTTGAAATCCGGATCCCAAGGTAAAACTGAGATTGATATAGATAGTAAACTAGAATTGATAAATTTTTAGTCTTGCAATCTTATTTGATTAATTGATTTGATAGTCAAATGAATAGAATTGTACACAACATAAACCCTTTATGTGAGATTTGAGCCTGATAAGCATACATCTTTTATGCTTCATATTTTTTTCTTTCATTGAGTGTTTGTCAAGCATGATTAGTTTCTTCTAAAACTTGCATTGTTATACATGTTGAGATAACATAGGATTGAATTACTTGAGATGATTAAGGCACCTAGGTATGAACCATCAACCAAAAAGCATACCCTAGTAATTAAGACCCTTAGAGAACCACTTTTGAGCCTAAGCCTTTTATTTCGAAATTAACCATTTTATAATCTGAATCCTTTTTTGTTGATTTCCCCAAATTTGCACCCAAATTTGAAACTATATACCTTCCTAAAAATAAAAAATAAAGCAAAAGAAAAAAAGTAGGGGGAAAGAAATACAAGAAAAAATAAAAATATTCTTGCCTTGTTCAAAAAAAAAAGAGAAAAGACAAGATGCGCGAACAAAGAAAAAATCCTTGTTTCTCCTAACAAATCATGCGAATGTTTGGTACGCAAGAAAAGAAGTATAAAGTTTTTCAAATTTAAAGAGCCTAAAAATCCTCATCATACCCTTTCCTAAGCCTCGTTACAACCTGATTAAGACCTTTTGATCTTGCGGTTTAATCCAACCAGTGGTGGAGATGTGATCTATTTGCAAGCCTATGATAAGAATCTTTTGCATGCTTTGACTTGAGTGTTGTTGTCCCTTAAACACATTGAGCGAACAATGAATGAATCCTTTACGAGTGTGTTTGATTCTATTTCATCCTTGACTTTATGAAATTAATTGGATAATTTTTGCTTGTGCTAGATTGCAGTTATGACTCATTGTTACTCTCATCCTTTCTATTTACTAGACGAATGCTAGGTTTTGGAACTTCAATTTGCTTGAGGACAAGCAAAAAATTTAAGTGTGGGGGTATTTGATGAGTCGTATATTTGTATGTTTTTCTTATATAATTCCCTATGTTTTAGCACACCAATCCGCTTTCTAACCCTTGTTTTGTTTACCATTTGATTTTCCAGGTGTTTATCGACTAAGGGGTATTTCATGCATAAAATGAGGAAATTAGCACGTGTTTTACACTTTGGGAGAATAACATGCGAATGACGGACGTAGACATGAAAATATGTTAACAATGAACCTGTGCGAACATGGATGGATGTGAACGTTGAATATGTGCGAACATTAGGTATGCGAACAAGTGAAGCTGGACTGCTGGTGAGTGGCGAATGAGAACTGTAGACGCACGAGTGCGATCAATTGACGCGAACAGACGCCAAATGCTGAGTAGGCGAATGTGAGCAGAAATCATGCGGATGTTGATGTACGCAGAGTAGAACATAAGCATACATGAATGCTTATATGGACAAAAGGGTCACAAGTGAACATAGTGCAAGACATAGACTAGCCGCGAACCAGGAGTGCGGGTGAGCTCCGCGAACGATGATTTGTCCACAGGTGAACAATAGTCTTTCCAATATCTACAGATGGATGACTGATCGTGAACACTAACGAATCCACTTGCGAACGCTTATAGAGTGTGAACGATAGTTGTTGGGTTCATGTGAACACTAACGTATCCAGCTATGCGAGCATATGGACACAGAAGAATTATGCAAAAGTTGGGTGCTGTCGTATGTTGCTGCGAACGCTAAAGGTAGAAACGTCCGCTACCTGAATCCTATTCTGCCATACTTGGAAAAGAAGAAATCCTATATTAATTAGACTTTCACTTTTCATTAAATTGTATTTAATGTAGGATTAGAGTTTCTATTTTAAATGTAACTCCTTCCCCTACTCAAATTATAATTCCTCATCTATAAATAGGATTATAGGGGAAAAGAGAAAGAGGTATCACGTTTTACCCTAGAAACCCTTTTTGCTTCCATCTACTCCATGAGTAGCTAAACCCCTTGTACTAGCCAAGTGTTGTTTTAGGTTTTCAGTTCAATTAGTAGTGAGACTTCTTCTTCCTAAATTATTCTTCATAATTCATAAGTATTTTCATACCATCTGTTTTTATTCTTTTGTGTATGTTGGATTATATGTGTGCACACAACCATTCATGGATTATCGATACAAGTGGTAAGAAAACCTGGATTGTGGTTTTTAAAGGTATGATTTTGTATGTTTGATTTGTGTGGATTATCACTTTTCAAATATATGTATTTGGTCTCTCAATCACTTAATGATATTCAGTAGGTTTTATTTTGAAGTGGATTATCTAAAGGATTAAACCTAGGTAATAAGTGTTAATAACTTATGGATTATTAGGTTGTTAACTATTGGTGAGTTTTAGTAACTTATGGATTATTAGGTTGCTAATTCTTGAAAACAGAGAACTTTTAGGTTATTTGTGAATTATCATCTAACTTAAAAACCAAGCTACTTGGAGAATTATACATGTTATCTTTCGAAGTCAGGGATTTAATAACTTGAATTGAACTCCGTAAATAGCCTTGGCTAGGCTTTCCAAATCATTCACAACCCTCAACAATTATTGCTCTATCACTTTACTTTTTGTTCAAATAACTAAAATCCAAAACCCCCTTATTTACTTTCTATCCGCACTAGTAGGTAGAATACTTACACCATTTTGTCCGCTCTTTATGGGATCGGCCCTACTTACCATACTACAAATCCATTGAATTACGCAGGGCACATGTATAATTATTCTTGGTGGATTCAACACCCATCAATCGCATTTTTCGGTTAAATGATAAATGAATCGAGATATATAATTTAGTCTTCCCAAGAAACCTCGAACTTATTTTTGTATCTGAGGTGGCAGAAGATTTTGAATATCTTTCACCTTGTCAGGGTCAATATTGATCCCTTTTTGGCTAGCTATAAAACCTAAGAGTTTTCCAAACGTCACTACGAAGGTACATTTAATCGGGTTAAGTTTTAACTAATATTTTTTAATCATTGGAACATCTTCCTTAGGTTCTTAATGTGCTCTTCCTCAGTTCCAGACTTCGCAATCATATCATCCACGTATACCTCTATTTCATTGTGCATCATACCGTGGAAGAGAGTCACCATGGCCCTTTGATAAATTACCCCGACATTTTTAAGTCTGAAGTGCATCACTTTGTAACAGAACGTGCCCTATATGGTCACGAATATAGTCTTCTCCATATCTTCTGGGTGCATCTTTATTTGATTGTCGTGTCTGGTCTTCGAGGAGAAAGTGGTGCTAATTTTAACTTCCATTTTCTCTTATCGGTTCCCAAATTAAGAATCTCCACTTCTTCTTGGTGAGGTAGAATTTGTTTTTCTTTACTTGCTATCAGCCTTAGTAGCCCATTTGGGACCTTATATTCTATCTCATCTAGGACCTCGTATTCTATCTCATCTTCTCCCATATCGACCTCAGCCAGAGACAAAGGTTGTTTGAAGTCTATCTCGAGATTAGAATCAGAATCACTCATATAGTTAATAGTAGAGACCCTGTACGAATTAAAGAAACAAATATGTATTTGGAATAAAGAATATCCGTATGAGATGAATGGGGAAATGAATAATAAATAAAGAATAAATGCATGTAAAAAGTGAAATGTTTGCCATTTGAGAAAACATAGAAAGCATCATTTTCATTGCATTGCAAACAAGTATGTTAACATAAAAGCCCTTTTACAAAAGATCCCTAATGCTCGCGGGCAAAAGCAATAGGGTTGGTTTGGAGCATTACTCTGATTCTGACCTAAAAACTATAGGTAGGTCAACATTGCTCCAGTTATTAAGTATCTCTCCTGGAAGGCAAGGACGGATTCTAGCCAAGAACTTGTTATCATTCTCTTCTTCAGATATCATGTTAACAAGCATCTTTTCAAGTGATTCACCAAACATATCATCATCGTTAAGCTTGTCATTCTCTTGGTTTGTTTTATATACCTTCCGTTCGGTATTGACGATCCCACCGAACACGAAGATATCTCTCAGGTGAGGAAAAGTCATTGACTTCCATAGGATATCCTCTTCCTTGAATCTGGTTCTCCTTCGTTCTTTATTCTTTCTTTATTCTTTGTAGCATATTAGGCTTATGACCTAGCCCGAATCGGTCATTCTTGAAGATAACGCTTCTTGCACATAAGTTTTCTTACAAGTTCTTTCTAAACCTTTTCCAGTTTTGGCTCCTCATCCTAGAGTTTCCTAAACGGCCATATTGGTACAATTGGATAACTTGGGACATGTGATCTTTATTTCTTCTGCGAAAAATATCGTATTTACAAATTCTAGAGCTCAGAAGGAACACTCTATGATGACTTCATCAGGTGGGATATAGGGAGCATCGGAAGTCACTAAAGCAATGATGTCTTGCTCTGCTCCAACACTCACCAATTTTCCTTCGATTATAAACTTCAGGTTTTGATGTAAGGATGAAGGGATGGCTTCGGCAGAATAAATTCATGGTCTCTCTAGTAAGCAGTTATAAGTTGGCTTAATATCCATCACCACAAATTCAATGGTGAATTATGTTGGTCCAATCAATAGGGGTATCTCGATCTTTCCTACCACCTCGCTTTGAGTTCCTTCGAAAGCTCTCACAGAATTCTGACATGGTTTCATGTGGGAACTGTCTACGGGTAACATTTGCAAAATTACCATCGGTAATGCATTCAGTGCAAACCCACCGTCAATAAGTACCCCAGGCAAGACGTATCCTTTGCAGTGGGTGATGATGTTCAAATCCTTGATGGATCTCATACCCCTTTCTAGAATCTCATCATCACTAAACATGATATAGTTATCCTTAGTAATATGGCTTACTATTCGATCTAGCTTGGCCACAGAGATGTTATCTAGAATAAACATTTGATTCAACACTTTCAACAATGCATTATGATATTTTTGCGAGCTCAATAGCAACTCAAACACTCGCTAGTTGTTTACGAAGTTGCTCAACAACATTGTACATGCTGTGCCTTAAAAACCTCAAAAATTATTGCGCTTGTACTTCGGTCATTGGCTCATTGATTTTAGGAGAAGGCTCCTCACCAAACATCTTCTTAGACTCAGTTATCGCATCCTTGTCTTTATCCTTTACCGTTTTTGTTGTCTTTGAGGTTTCAGGCGAATAACACTTGCCACTTATGGTGAAGTGTCCCACTTTATTCATAGTTTTAGCTTTTGATTCCACCGATTCTTCCTCTTGTGTTGGTTTTACCTTTTCAGGTGATTTCTCATTCTTTGGCAGTTCTGAACTTTCTGACACATAAACATTGGCGAAATAATTCTAAGGAATTTTGTGTGTGTCTTTAAACGATAACGAGGTTGGAGCTGAGATGATGAGCTTAGGAGCTACCTTGGAGGTCTCCTCTTTGAATGAGCTGTCTTCCATCAGGTTGAATAAAACGACGAATGGCCTATCCACCCTGTATTTGATTGGGGATGTCCGATGTGCAGACATCTAATTCTTTCTTTACTTTACCTTTCTCAAAAAACTCAATTTCTTTGTTATCCATCATTCTCTGGACCAACTGCTTAAAATCTTCACAATGTTGAATCTCGTACCCTTTTTCTTGGCAAAACTCATATTAAGGCCCACATCTTTCTTGTAATATCTCCATACCCCGCTCTATTAGACGTGCCATACACAACTACTGGAATACCCATTTAAGAGGGAACCTGACTTTAGACACTTTCTATTTTGCTCTTCTATTACCTCCATCTTTAATGGCTTTTACGCTACGACCTTTGTAGTTTGGTAACGGGTTAACATCCATATCTGGTTCATCGAACTTCAAAACCCTAGTGTTTATTAAGTTCTGGGTAGACTTTTTAAAGGCACGGTAGTTCTTCGTCGAGTAACCCGGGACACCAGCGTGATAGTCACATGTGCCTTGTCATCATACCATAAAGGGAAATGGGGTTTAAATGGAGTATCATGCCTCTATTGTGTGATTTCTCCCTCAAGTAGTTGATTAAAGCTTGGAAAACAAAGGATTTCAATGAGATTTTGCAAATTAATGGTAAAGAATCATTTATAAATCAAGAAATTAAGAAAAATAGATCTCTCGCCTCTGGAATTTGATGAAAACAAGAGTGTTTGCCAGAATAGAAGTTGAGAGAAAAGTGGAGAAAAAAGTTCACGTCAAATCTTTGAAAAACAAATAACTAACTTTAATTAAAAAAATCTCTTTTAATTAATTAACGAACACTTGTTAAAAAATACTTAATTGAAGGGAGAAACCATCAGCCAAAGTTTGGTTAAATAGCTCCTTAAGGATTCTAAGAATTTGATCATTTTACAAATTGGTCACTATAAAAATAGTTGTGCAAACTTTAAGTTTTAGTCACTAACTTTAAATGTCATATTCTCAAATTCAATTTTATAAAATTGATTTTACCAAAATCATATATACAATAAATAATGATTTTTAAATATTTTCCAAGATTTTATCATATTCAAAAATATTTTATCCGATTTTAATCCTGAAATAGACGCAAATCTCTAAATCGGCCCTACCGAACCATCCATCCGACCCCACTATTATCTAGGCCCAAAATCAGGGCGTTACTGGTCTCCCTCACTTAAGAAATTTCATCCTCGAAATTTAACTAGAGGAAACAGATGTGAGAACTGTTTCAGCATGTCCGCCTTGCTTTCCCTAGTGGCCTCCTCAACTCCGCGATGTCTCCACAACACCTTAACAAGCTCTATCATCTTGCCACGTAGAAACTTACTAATAGAATCAAGAATCTCCATCGACTCCTCATCATAAGACAAATCTGGTCGTAACTCAATATCCTCCACCGGCATCACATGCGATGGATCGGACCGATACCTCTGCAACATCTACGCATGAAACACATCATTAATCCTCTCTAACTCAGGAGGTAATCTCAAAAGGTATGAAATAAGACCCACACGCTCAACAATATTGTATGGTCCAATAAATCTCAAGCTAAGCTTTCCTTTATGCCCAAATCTCATCACATTCTTCTAAGGTGATACTTTTAGGATGACCTTGTCCCTCACAGCATGCTCAATGTCTCTATGCTTCAAATCCACGTAGAATTTCTTCTGGTCTGAAGCCGCTTTCAAGCGCTCACATATCAGCTTCACTTTTTCATTGATGTCTTTCAACACATCAGTCATGGTAACATACTTTTCCCCAGCCTCAGCACAACACAACGATGTACGAAACTTCCTTCCATGTAATGCCTCATATGGCGCCATCTGTATACTAGCATGGTAACTGTTATTATAAGCAAACTCTACCAAAGGCAACTGTCTCTCTCAGGTTTCTTGGAACTCGATAACACAACACCTCAACATATCTTCCAAGACCTAGATAACTCGCTCAGATTGTCCATCTATCTGAGGATGATACGATGTGCTAAAACTCAACCGTGTGTCCAAAGCACGATGCAAACACTCCCAAAACATTGTTGTAAAATGTGGATCTCTATTCGAAACTATAGATTTGGGAACCCTGTGCAAATGCACAATCTCAACAATATACAGATCGGCCAACCTATCCAATGTATACGTCGTATGCACTAACACAAAATGTGCATACTTCGTAAACCGATCAACAATCACCCAAATGGAATCCTTTTTGGTCTGTGTCAAAGGCAACCCAAACACAAAATCCATGGTGATCTTTTCTCGTTTTTATTCTGGTATTCTCAACGGTTGTAACAACCCAGAAGGAAACTAATGCTCAGCCTTTACTCGCTGACATAACATGCCACATCTTTCTTTAAACCAATCCAATAATACTATTCCTTTAACCCTCTATACATCTTAGTACTGTCGGGATGCATAGTAAAAGGACTAGAATGTGCCTTAGTCATGATAGTACGCCTCAACTTATCATCATTAGGCGCTACAATCCAACCTTTAAAACACAACATCCACTATCATTAAAGTGAAAATTTGTAGGATTTCCATCCATGATATCATTCACATGTGGCACCAAACTCTCATCATGCGGTTACTTCTCTTTAATCAATTGTGACAAGGACGGTTTCTCTTGAAACTCCTCTAACAACCCATCAACACGAGTCATACTCAACTTAGCAAACATAACCCTCAACTCAACAATAGATTTTCTACTCAAAGCATTGGCCACAACATTAGCTTTACCCGGATGATACTAAATGGTCAGATCATAATCTTTAAGCAACTCCAACCATATAGGTTGCCTAAGATTCAACTCTTTTTACGACATCAGATACTTTAAACTCTTATGATTCGTATACACCACACACTTCTCTCCATAAAGGTAATGCTTCTAAATTTTCAAAGCAAACACAACTGCAGCAAGCTCTAGGTCATGAGTAGGGTAATTACGCTCATGCACCTTCAACTATCTAGATGCATAGGCAACTACCTTACCCTCCTACATCAACACACAGCCTAGACCAACATAGGATGCATCACTATAGACAACAAACTGCTTCCCCGACTCAGGTTGAATCAAGATTGGAGCTCGCGTCAAGACTTCTTTCAACTTCTCAAAAGCCTGTTGTCTATCCTTCATCCACTCAAAACGGATATCATTCTGCAATAACTTGGTCAAAAGCAAAGCTATACTAGAAAACCCATAAAAAAAACCTACGATAATAACCGGCCAATCCAAGGAAACCCCGAACCTCTGTCACTTACTTAGACGGCTTCCAACCCATCACAGCCTCTATCTTATATGTATCAACACGAATCCTGTCAGCTGACACAATATGCTCAAGGAAAACAACCTTCCTAAGCCAAAACTCATATTTGCTTAACTTGGCATACAACTGGTTATCCAACAACTTCTGCAACACAATTCGAAGATACCTATCATGATCCTCCTCAGTACGAGAGTACACAAGGATATCATTTATGAACACCACAACAAATTAATCAAGATACTCATGAAATACTCGATTCATCATGTCCATAAATGCAGCCGGTGCATTAGTCAACCCAAACGGCAT
Source organism: Hibiscus mutabilis (assembly GCA_019671005.1). Classification (NCBI taxonomy): domain Eukaryota; kingdom Viridiplantae; phylum Streptophyta; class Magnoliopsida; order Malvales; family Malvaceae; genus Hibiscus; species Hibiscus mutabilis. Next base: position 35,518 of record JAGYYJ010002767.1, read on the forward strand.
CACTAAGAACTCATAATGCCCATATCTAGTGTGAAAAGCTGTCTTCGACACATCCACATCCTTTACCTTCAACTGGTCATACCCCGATCTCATATCAATCTTTGAAAATACCGCAGCTCCTCTGAACTGATCAAACAAATCATCTATATGTGGCAAATGATACTTGTTCTTAATCATCCTTATTCAGTTGCCGATAATCAATACATATATGCATAGTGTCATCTTTCTTTTTCACAAACAAAACTGGTGCACCCCACTGTACTAGACCTAATAAACCCAAGATCAAGCAACTCTTGCAATTACGTCTTTAACTCCTTCGGTGCTATACGATAAGGAGCAATTGACATTAGAGCTGTGTCTGCATACATCTCAATACCAAACCCCACCTCCCTATCCAGTGGTAACCTAGGTAACTCTTCCAGAAAAGCACCCAAAAATCAAAAACCGTTCGAACATCCTAAACACGAATATCTTTTGTTTTCAGATTCATGATATAAGCTAGGTATACTTGACATCCACACTTAAGCAACTTACTTGCTTCCATTGCCGATATCGCATTAGACAAGAACTTAGTGTTCTCGCCCACCACAATAACCTCATAATCATCAGCCAACCTCAAAGATATTTGTTTGGTCTCAAAATCCACAAAGACCCTATGCTCAGATAATCAATCCATACCCAAAATCACATCAAAACCATAGAAAGGCAATTCCATTAAATCCACAGTAAAAATATGGTCCTGAACCATCAGCGAACATCTACGATATAACTTCCTAACCATAACTGTCTCACCAAGAGAACTAGTTACTATAACATCAACATCAATAATCTCAACAGTTATATCAAGCAACTGTGCATGCAATCACATCAGTGTAATTACGACCCTCCCGGTGCGCATACACCCTAGCTGGTCTATCTCTCCCATGTTGGATAGCAACAGTATGAGCGACAGTCCTCTACCGACCATCCTTGCGCAGAAACTGACCATGTCTACGACCACAGCCTCTCCGCGAAACAACAATAGATGCGACACCCTGCCCACCTCCAGCTAGCACAGGACAATCACGTCTCATATGCTCTCTTGATCCACAACTACAACAGGAATTAACAACAGCAAGAGCAACAGCCTATCCCTTACAGGCTGAATACGGATAATCTCACCTCAAATGGTCACATGATCCACAGCCCCAACAAGTATCATGTACGCCCCAACACTTTCTCAGGTGTCGTCTCCCACAACGCCCACATTCTGGAACTCCAGCATGAGCACCCTATCCCTGCTGACCTTGACTGTAAACCCCTAGACCTGCATATATGTTACCACGGATCCTAGGAAGTCATATTAAGGTCACCGGAGTAACCCACATTAAAATTTCAAATAAAAAAATTGTTAAGCCATTAAAATCATAAATCAAGTTCTAAATTAAAATACAATTTCAAAAAATCATTTAAACATATAATGGTAGTTCAGAAAGTATTTTACAGACACTAACATAAAATAATACACGACATACATGCCCACTAACTGTACCAGTACCGTACTCTAAGGAACTATCGAGAAACTCCAGACATTAATGTCGATCACAAAACCACAATAGATTTTTTCTACCCTGCGATGGTAAAAACAACGTGAGCTTTGGAAAGCTTAGTAATACAGAACTACCAAGAGATGCTAAAAGCACAAGCAGGTATATGGCAAACATAACATTGTCATGATGTACTGGGTAACAACAAGCTCAAATTATGATTCAGTATTTCAGAAAAGCATTATAACAGAAGGTAATAGTTGTTCTTTAATTTTGGTCACACGAGTACCAGGAGATATGTCTATAGCCTGAGATTCAAAAGAGATATAGATTTCAGGAATTGAAACAAGCAATTTAGTGAGGTTCATTAAATGTAGAATAAAAGCATACTGAGAGTTTTAAACTTTGGTACATTAATTCGGTGGGGTAGAATTAAAGAAGGGAACAAAACGTTTCATTTTAATTACCTGACTACCTTCCAACCATACATCGATATGAAATATTTCAGAAAGACTTACCCTAGGCCCATTGGGCGTAGGAGCTTACAAAAGGCTTACCCTAGACCCATTGGGCATAGGAGCTTGGACCTAGAAGGACTTACCAGCACTAAGCCTATATAACTTCAATCATATCCCAGATAGTATACCTCAGATAAAATCAATTTTTATCCAGTAAACAGTAATAACTGAAAATATGTATCGGGTACATTTGTATTAGAAGACAGAAGCCAAAAATTATGCTTTCATTATGGATAATAGAGTTATACTTTTAATTTAGAGCGGGTGGTTTTGGTTAAAAATAGAGAAAATACTCATGGACACATGGAACACTCTATATGGTCTAATTTATTTCTTGTAGTTTGTAATTATCAGAAAGAGAACATTGGACATCTGATGATTTTGTACTAATTTCAGAACGAGGTCCTTATGAAAAAGGGGATTCGGTACTATCGGCTCAAACCAGACATTCGAAAGTTGATACACCAGGATCATTAAGATTTCAAATATAACGTGAGAGATCCAATCATTAAAGCCTACTAGGGCATTATGGTCATTCTAACCTTTAGGGGTAATTTGGTAATTAGACCAAAAAGGAATAAACGATGACGTATCAAATTCAAGAATTCTAGTCGCTTATCGGGTTTTCGAGTCCCTTTAAACTAATCGAAACCCATCAAAACAATGTTTATTATTTAACCGGATAGGTACACCCTAAGCATTCATTTTTCATAACTGACTACATTATATAACAAAATGGTTCACCTTCACCAATCAACTACGAACGTATTATTAGAAATCGAACATGTATTCAAGCGGTATTTTCTAAGTATTCGAACACGTATATTACAATCGAACTCAATCCATAGCATCAAATGTACCTTTGAAAAAATTACTCTTACTATTAACTGTGTACTTTCTCCAAATAAATCAAACATGCCTTCATAGTATTCTTCCAACATCACATTAGTATAAAAAATGACCAACAACCATGGGTTGTGTATTACCACTTTTAGAGCTATCACATTTGTTTGCCTTTATTGGCATTTCTTACTCCATGTCTTAGAGGTATTTTCGGTCATTTTAGAATTCAAAGGTATTTCAGACACTTCGATGCCCGAAGGTGTTTCAATTATCCTTAGTCTTTCGGTCCTTCCAACTATTCATTTATTTCAGATCTTGAGAGCATATCCATCGTTTCGGTTAATTTGGCAATTGGTGTTGAGGATATTTCAATCTTTTTGGTCGTTATGGCTATTCTGGTTAATTCAGCTTTATCGGTATTTTCAATCCTTTTATGCCACTTTGATTAATTCAGACATACGAATAACTTTTCGTAAACTTATCATCGGAGATTTATTCAGAATTCAAGTACTTTACAATCTCGAAGGTTTAAGCCTTGTTACCATAATATTCCAAGTAATCTAAGGTTTTCAATGCATCAGATGTCTTACCAGATCAAGTGTAGATTCTCAGTAATTTCTATTGTTATGGGTATTTTAGTCATTCTCACACCTCAAGGGTATTTTCGTCATTTAGTCGCCAAATATTTCTGGCATTTATGCTTTTAATAAAAATGATCAGACTTAGAGATCAATTGTTTTATTAATCATTTACTAAACTCGGAAGTCCTTTCGTTTTATCAAACATGTTATTTGAATATTTACCTTGGCCATTACTATTATTATTTCTTAATTGATTGACATAAGCAGGATTAATCATATGCCCAATCATGGTCGTGTAAGCATTAATTGTATATCAACAAATTTCAAAAGAATGCAGAAGGTAGTAATGTATTACCTTGAATCCTTGCTATACCGGTCGATCCATGATACTCTATTCGATCACTCTCGAAACCAAATTTGACGCCATTCAACAACCCAGATACAAGGAACTGCGAACACCTTCAATTACACAAATTCCAAGATCAGACCTTATTCACAAAGCTCTTAAATGAATAATTAAATACATAAGCACTCTCGGGTTCAAGGTCAGATTCAGAGGCCTTCGGGTTAGAATTTTGAGAAATAGACTTCAAAAACGGACTCAGGACGTTAAAAACATAAAATAAGGGTTTTTGAAATATTTGACTTTTTGGTCAAAGTTAACGGTCAATGGGGAGGTCAACGATCAACGGAAGGTCAAAGTGAATGCTAACGTCGGCAGGTCAAAGGTCAACATGTCAAAGTTAATGCTGACATCAACAGGTTAACTAAGTTGACTCGGCAGGCTGACTCAGACGAGTTGACTCGGTCAGATTGGGTTAGTTCAGATTTGAGGCGGGTCAGACCGGTTATCACGGGCTTGGATACAGATGGGTTCGGACCGGTTTACTACGAGCTTAGTTCGGTTTACTGGTTCATGTCGGTTCAGGCCTTTGGGCCTTATCCTTGAACCGATCCACTTACCCCAGATCTCAGGTCGCCAGACGATCACCAAAAAAGTCACCGGAGACACCAAATGTCGCAGTTCTGCCGAAAACAAGAGCTCATTAGCTCAATAATCCAACCCATACATCAATAACACGAAACAAGCCGAAAAACTTACCAAATTTAACCAAAACATAGGGGAAAACGATAAAAAATGGCGTAGCTCCAATGAGGCCCCTCCTGGCGTCGGACGAATGATTGGCCGGTTGGGTTTTTATCGTAACCTCATCAGGAGTCCAGATCTGGTGGTTGTGTCGCGAATAGACGGCGGACAAGGCTAAAAATGTAAGAAAAAAAGGGCAACGCTTGGGGTTTCGGACGAACCTTCAGACAGATCTCTACAGTGAACGACGACCGTTCACCGCGAGTGATGGCCAGGGATGAGATCGGTGGGGTATAGAGGTTTAGGGGACGACAGTGGTGCACACCACGGCTAGGCGGTGTAATACCCCAAAATACGACTTAGAATTTTTTATGTTAATTCGAATATTGCTCGAATTGGTTGGAATAATTCTTAAAATAATCATATCATTGTGACACCTTTTAAGTTAAACAAATATATTTAGGACCAAATTATAAGAAAAAGAAAGTACATAGGCACTTATAGAAGGACCAAACCGAATTAAGGGTAACAAAATGGGATTGCATGCAATGAATGTTTAAGTAGTGGCCTTAGACACATGCAACCCCAAGAACATGCTAGGTGGACTAAGATTGACGGGATTCACGGCATTGTGTCAACTAGAGAAAGAAAAGCCAGAAATTTGTTATCTTCTTCCTTCTTTATTCCCTCAAAAAAACCGAATAGAATGAGATGCAGAGGAAACCATAGTTTCTTAGCTTGGTTAATTGGAGCCATGATCGAATTGGTGTATGGATAAGAAGGTAACGTCTTTGTTCGTTCTTTTGTTATGATCTTGTGATGAAATAGATTCCTTGTTTTGTATGGTATGAAACGTTAGTAGTAATTGAAGAAGTATGTGTGAGCAATTCGAATTGATTGGAATTTTAGGTAAGGATCCTTCACCTTCCCTTTTAATCTAAGACATGCATGATAATTTCTTTTTAAGTTGTTGAAAGAGACTTTGGGAGAAGATAATTGCTGGTTTCTTCTTCATATTTAGATGATTTTTTTCTTAAATATATAAGTTAGTTGGCTGTTTGTAAGTATATGTGTGAAAGTATAAATATTGGGATTGTTTGTAGGATTTGGAAACTGATTTGGACTCTTTGTAAAACAGTTTAGGGGCTGTTTTTATAGCTTGAATTCGGGACTGTTCTAAGTAATTTTAAACAAGGAATTTGTTTGTAAATAATTAAGAACTAATTTTGAGTTTCAAATTGACTGATTTGAGCATGTATGTAAGTATATATAAGTAGATGGATTGCCTTGTATATAAATGAACATGTTGGACTGTTATGAGTTATTAAAGCATGGGAAAATGTTTAATGAAAGTATAAGGACTGTTTTCAAGTATAATAATGTGTAAATGATTTAAAGGGAGCTATCTTAGACATGTATGAGAGTGAATATAAGTTGAATTAACATGTTAGAACTACCATCTAAGTGATTAGTGAAGCTAAAATCAAGCCTAGTGAAATCTGCCCAGAAAATTCTGTTCTGGGCAGTAACTTTGAAAAATCACCATAAATTATATAAAGGGAATTTAAGACTGGAAATTTTATGGAAAATGCCTTAACATGTCTAAATTCATTAGGAGAAAACAGAACTGAATTCTGGATTGTAGAATGAATTGTAGAAAAGAAACACTAGGGACGGTACAAACTGTCCAATGTTGTAAATTGCCCTGTCTTTAAGCTAAAAACTGTATTAATTGGCAAAGAACTAAAATGCAAGTCCTGTATGGTTAGAAAGAAAATTAAGTTAGCTTTCCTAAGGTGTAAACCAATTGAAATTCCGACGTACGAAATGAAAGTTATGTATGTTTTAGTAAACAGTGCACAAGCTGCTTGGCAGCAGCGACCTTGATGTTTTGAAATGAATAAATTATGTGTATTGCTGCCTTGTTTTGAAGAAATGAATGTACCTTGTCTTGACCTTGATTTAATTGTATGAATTGTTAGAGCAAGGAGTAAATCTTGTGGAAGAAGAAAGGAGTGGCCAAGCTAGTGGCAAACACAAAGGAGTTTGGATCCAAAACCAGCTAAGCTTGGAGTATTGTGAGTGTAGTTTAATATAGGGTTGGGACTTAGGTCCTAACCAAATATGCATGACTACTTTCTTGCTATGGATATGCCATGATAATGAACCTAATTTAACTTGAATATAAGTTATAAGGGAAGTATGAAATCTGATAATATATGAAACTTGTCTACATCCTTGAAGTGTTGTATAATTAGAATTGCTTGATTCTTAATGCCTTGGGTGTGAATTATCGAATGCTAATTGAATGTATTGTCTTGAACATGAAATGTACTGCCTTGAACATGAAATGTACTGCCTTGAACATGAATGGTTTGCCTTGAGCATGAAACACATGAAATGTGATATGAAATTAAGAGCTAAGGCTCAATTGGTCTAAGGACCTAAGCATGATATTTCTATACATTGATTGACTTGATTCTTGAATCATACATGACTCTAAACTTGAAAATCTTGTAATTCTTGAATAAAAGAAAGATAATCAAACAACCTTGGTTGCTAGTTGAATAGGTAGAGGGGCATGCCTTAGAGTCTAGAGCTCATTGTGTCAGGGTGGACTACGGTCCAGGGCTAAGGCCCCTAATTGGCGACAGACGGAGGGTACATATATGTGGTCTTTGGTGACAGTAGGAGGGTTGACCAGTACTACGGTACATCTTTTGGCGACTGTTGGTTGAAGACTTGATTACCTAGTCAAACTATAAACCAAGGATTGTGTTAAAAGAATATAAATGAGCTAATAAATATTAATTGCATGATTTCTTGTCTTGCAAACATGAATAGCTTATTACTTGACATGTAAACTTGCTACTTGGATTACTTGACTTGTATTCTTGAAATGAAAATCATGTAAACTTGAACTAATTGCCACTTGACTTGTATACTTGAATTCACGAGTATTAATTGCAATCTTGTTATGAATGAAAAGTTTGAATTTCTTGATTACTTGTCATATAAGCATGAATTATGATTCATTGTCTCTTGCTTCTTGTACCATTCGATTGACTTGAAATCCTTAGCTAGGATTATTCTTGACTATTTGACATTTAATTTGATATAACAAATAGGTTAGAACTAGTTGCTACCTCACTAAGTACAATCTTGTACTTATCACTCTTGTTTTTATCCTTCCCAACCACAGATTAAGGATTCGATCGTTGCTTGATCCTAAAGTCTGACTTCCTTGAGCTCGAAGCAAGACACAAGATTAGCTAAAGTATGGTTCATACTTGTTTTGTACTCCCCTAGTTGGTGGCACTTAGTTGTATATAATGTCTTGTGCGTGCATTTTGAATACTTGATCTTGTATATATATGTATATGATCTTGAATGGGCCTACTATCTTGTGAACTTGGTTATTAATATAAATCAAGTAAAGAACTTCAATTCTATGTATTGTAAGTATTTGTTGCGCATATGGTTATGTATATATTGATTTTATCAAAGTAATTGATCTAGTCTTGTGCCATTCGAATGTCTTGTGAGTTAAGATAGTCTTGTATGATCATGACATGTTATATAAGTATTTTATAATCTTGAATGGTAAATGTGAATGGTAAGGTTGGCATATTGCTTGCTTGGAGACAAGGTATGTACAATTGAATGTTACATGTATCAAGTTAAGAAACAATGAAATGAAATGGAAGCATGGTTGTCCTTATGCTATTCGAATGATGATGATTGTATGGTAATGTTAATTGAAATTTTTGGTAACCTATAATGTATGTAATTAAGATTGTTTACATGTTAAGTAATGTATGTTTTGTTACTTGTTAGTTAAGTAACTCATCTAATAGGGTGAGTTAGCCTATTCTTGCCTTGTTCATGCTTGTATTGTACATTAGTAACACTCCCGGACCAGTTTGCTGCCAACCCGGGTAGGGGGTGTTACTTGCGGTGTGGCAGATCGAAGCATGAGTCGGTGGGGTTAGGTGAGAGCTTTTTGAAATCTCTCTTTTAATTTTCCAGATTCAAATGGCATTCCCCCAGATAGGTAAGGAGTCAGAGTTGATTTAAATTTTTTTGGATATAACCACCGAACATAGACTAATATTAAACTGGTGTAAGGTTAAACCAAGAGTGGTTTTTAGCCCAAATGGTTGAAACTTAGGTTCATTAAGCCTAAGGTTAAGGGTTCAAACCCCATGGATAACACTTTATTTCTTTTATATCATTTTTTTCTTTAAACTTAAAAATAAGCATAAAATTTTTAGGGGTGTGACATTGACCAGCCATAACTCTACCCCGTCTCAGATCAGGGTGATATATACTTTCCTGGTGTTTCTTGTACCAGCCACCACTAGAACTGGAATCAAAAGCTCTCTTCTTGGAGCTAGATCCACCAACACGAGTTACCAAACCCATGTTATGCTCGATATCCTTAGCCCGAGCAACCAATACATCCAAATCTGAATAGTCTGCAGCCAACATATATGTTTTCACGTCCTGCACCAATCTAAATTGAAAACGGTCGCAGTGACGTCTCTCAACTGGCACCAGCTCAAGTACGTACCTACACAACCTCACAAACTGAACCTCATACTTAGAAACTGACATATCTCCCTGAACAAGATCCATAAACCCTCTCTTACGATCATCCAAATATCGGACTCCCAGGTATTTCCTCCTAAAGGCAGACTCAAAGAACTCTCAGGTCACATCACCCGGTATCATACTAGTTGTATTAGTAGTCTGTCAACTATACGCGTCACCCTGCAATAGTGACACCGCATAGCCCAACTTACGAGCATCATTACATTCCGTCTGCTCTAGGATACGCTTAATATTATCTAGCCACTCCTACTAGGCTTCGGGCGCCAGCCCACGAAACTCAACACCTCTTAAACTGCGTAGGAGTTCCAACGACAACCTCGCGTATCCAACAGCCGGTGTAGGCACATGCACTCCGACAACAGTAGCCTGGAGAGCTCCAGTCATCACCTCAATCAACGGCATCATATCCCCATCACTGGCCCTGGTGGCACAGGTGGCACTTACTTGACTTTAGCCGGTGGATTAGGTGGTGGAGTAGGTAACTCATCAGGATGTACAACGTGATCCTCAATACCCTTCCCTCGAGCAGTAGCATTAGCCGCAGCTACAGTGCTAGACCTCAACTCTCTCTTCGGTGGCATAATAAAAAACGTATCTAAGGCGTGATCAAAACAAAATCAATCAAGCTAGCTCAAGCAAGGATCCAAAACTTTTCATTTCAAATCCAAAACCATTTTAAACATGTAGTAATAAGGCAATATGTCTCCCATCTATACCCCAATATGGCATCAATCAATCACAAGCCATACTATCAACCAACATACATGATAGCAAACACCGTGCATCTCAACAACTTGTATCAAATTATCAATTATAATCGTACTTAGAACACGTGCTCAAACACTGTACATATCATAAAACATACCATAGATCATCAACAACATCCTAAATTTCGTAACCTGAATCTGATACCAACAAATATAACCCCTTAACCCGGTCTAGCTGAAACTGAGCCAAGAGAGCTACATTAGGTTCGTCGAGACAAACTGGAAAGGTTTACTTGAAAACGTCCCATTTTTCTTTTATCTTATCTAGATGCTTCATTTAAAGGCCTATGAGAACATGCAACAGCGGAAGGTCATTCGAGCAAACAACATTAAAAATAGGGTTCAATTACACAATTAAACATTCCAAGGACTAAATTGCAAATTGATAAATTGTGAGGACAAAAACCCAATTTCAAGTTACCAGCCTTAAATTAGACTTATTACATTCTTGCTGGTGAAATTTGATGGAAAAAATAGTTCAAACGCAACCGTAATTGATCATGAAATATTCAGGGACCAAAGCGCAAAGAAAACATACTTCAGCACTAAAAATAACCAACTTACCTAACTAAGTACTATAAACATATTTACTGTACCAATACGACACCTTTGACAAGGGCGTACTGGTATAGCTAAGGCCTGTACTGATCCTTGGCTTATTTTTCCCAAAAAATATATTCTAGTAGCTAAAATACGTACCGGTACGGTGGCCCGTGTATCGATCCCCTTTGAAAAATTCACACATATTGAGCCTTGGTTCAGGCCCCGTGTACCAATCTCGAGGGACCCATACCAGTACTGCATGACCTAAAATGACCTCTATGTCCAATATATGACACTTAGGCTCGTTCCCATCGAACATAAACACTTGGTAGACGTCAAACATTATGCTACTCATCAACCACAAAGTATAAACAACATACTAAGCGAAGTATTCATCAAGTCAAACTCACTTTGACCCCTATAGGCATGATATCTACCCAAGCATGCATAATTGGTTTCCTAACCCCACAATAGCATCTCAAGCATTATACAAGTCCAAATTCAGCGTCAAAACATGCTCACAAGGTATAACTCTCAAACCCTCACCAACACATTACCTTTTTATTACTACAAACAAAAGTAAACCATACATTGTGTAAACAAGTCCTTGGATCGATTTCTTGCTCTCTTGCTGCCTTCCAAGCTCAATTACTCTGCATTGATGGAGAAGAGAGCGTAAGCAACATTGCTTAGTGAGGAGAGCTCTAGTAAAACAACCACATCAATGCAATTTCTAAACCATTTATCAATGTCTTACAAAACCATCATGTCTTTCTTTAAAACATGCACTTAACATTTCAAACCAGCATATTAAACCATATGCAACATGTATCATGGATTCAACAGCATGATCCTATATGCAACATCCTCAATTAAAGCCTTCACATGCATAACACCTTATATGCAAAGCTTTAAGAGACATCACAAGTATAAATCACATATACTTAACAATATATCACATGATACAACATCTCATTATATTGGCATTACAAGTGATCAATTCATTTACCAAAAACCATATTGGATACATGGATTCAACAGTGATATCCCAATCACTTAACATACGCCACTAACCGGAGTATACATCACCATTTACCCCTCTAAGGTTAGTTATATAACATCACCAATGGGAGTAAACGGCACAATCATAGCCCATCAACCATTGTGATCTATAATCCACCAGCGGGAGAATACCGCACCATTCACCGCGGCATAATTTACCCCTCAACCGTTGCGGTTCTCGTGATGGAGTTATAGCACTATTCACCTATCCACATTATAAGGCGACTTATTTTATAGTGCACTACTAATCCTATGGCCGGCCAACTATATCCGATAACATTTTAAACAAAATCATTTTGCCAATATAATCCATTTTATCAACAACACTCATTATTTTCATATGCATCAATCAAACCATATTTCTAATGCAACAAGACATACATTAACCAATGTTTAACAACATTAACATCACATGCATTACTTCCAAATGCATAAACATCATTTCTTTGACAATTTCTAGCATTAAACCATGCTCAAATCATACATATAACAGTGAGTACACCAACCATTAAAACAAGTGCATAAAACCATTTGCCAAACCGAGTTCAAGGAGAAAAACAATCCATACTTACTTTTGATCTTAGGTAAGCATTTCAAGCTATACCTAAACTCCCAAAACATCATTTCAAACCTTTGAACGTATTTAAACCACGTTCTCAGTCACTGCACGCAACATCTCGCTTGCCAATGCAACAAATACACCTCCAAAGCTTTCAAAACATCCGATCAATCTTGAGGTCCGACTTCCCCTTCTTTTTCCACAACAAAAAAAGGATTCCATGCATTACAATGCATTCATAACCCAGCAACATCATTCTATGTTGAACCTTATCATTTTCCTCACTAATTACCGAACCATAACAACCGAAAACATCATTAAACCTCTTCCAAACTTAACCTAGCCACAATCAAATGATTTAATCCATTAATGCAATTTCTAGTAAAACAACCATATGCAACATCCTCAATTAAAGCCTTCACATGCATAACACCCTATATACAAAGCTTTAAGAGACAACACAAGTATAAATCACATATACTTAACAATATATCACATGATACAACATCTCATTATATTGGCATTACAAGTGATCAATTCATTTACCAAAAACCATATTGGATACACAGATTCAACAGTGATATCCTAATCACTTAACATACGCCACTAACCGGAGTATACATCACCATTTACCCCTCTAAGGTTAGTTGTATAACATCACCAATGGGAGTAAACGGCACAATCACAGCCCATCAACCATTGTGATCTATAATCCACCAGCGGGAGAATACCGCACCATTCACCACGGCATAATTTACCCCTCAACCGCTGCGGTTCTCGTGATGGAGTTATGGCACTATTCACCTATCCACATTATAAGACGACTTATTTTATAGTGCACTACTAATCCTATGGCGGCTAACTATATCCGATAACATTTTAAACAAAATTATTTTGCCAATATAATCCATTTTATCAACAACACTCACTATTTTCATATGCTTCAATCAAACCATATTTCTAATGCAACAAAACATACATTAACCAATGTTTAACAACATTAACATCATATGCATTACTTCCAAATGCATAAACATCATTTCTTTAACAATTTCTAGCATTAAACCATGCTCAAATCATACATATAACAGTGAGTAGACCAACCATTAAAACAAGTGCATAAAACCATTTGCCAAACCGAGTTCAAGGAGAAAAACAATCCATACTTACTTTTGATCTTAGGTAAGCATTTCAAGCTATACCTAAACTCCCAAAACATCATTTCAGACCTTTGAATGTATTTAAACCACGTTCTCAGTCACTGCACGCAACATCTCGCTTACCAATGCAACAAATACACCTCTAAAGCTTTCAAAACGTCCGATCAATCTTGAGGTCCGACTTCCCCTTCTTTTTCCACAACAAAAAAGAGGATTCCATGCATTACAATGCATTCATAACCCAGCAACATCATTCTATGTTAATCCTTATCATTTTCTTCACTCATTGCGAACCATAACAACCTAAAAACATCATTAAACCTCTTCCAAACTTAACCTATCCACAATCAAATGATTTAATCCATTTCCTCAATTAAAGCCTTCACATGCATAACACCCTATATGCAAAGCTTTAAGAGACAGAACAAGTATAAATCACATATACTTAACAATATATCACATGATACAACATCTCATTATATTGGCATTACAAGTGATCAATTCATTTACCAAAAACCATATTGGATACATGGATTCAACAGTGATATCCCAATCACTTAACATACGCCACTAACCGGAGTATACATCACCATTTACCCCTCTAAGGTTAGTTGTATAACATCACCAATGGGAGTAAATGGCACAATCATAGCCCATCAACCATTGTGATCTATAATCCACCAGTGGGAGAATACCGCACCATTCACCGCGGCATAATTTACCCCTCAACCGTTGCGGTTCTCGTGATGGAGTTATAGCACTATTCACCTATCCACATTATAAGGCGACTTATTTTATAGTGCACTACTAATCCTATGGCCGGCCAACTATATCCGATAACATTTTAAACAAAATTATTTTGCCAATATAATCCATTTTATCAACAACACTCATTATTTTCATATGCATCAATCAAACCATATTTCTAATGCAACAAAACATACATTAACCAATGTTTAACAACATTAACATCACATGCATTACTTCCAAATGCATAAACATCATTTCTTTGACAATTTCTAGCATTAAACCATGCTCAAATCATACATATAAAAGTGAGTACACCAACCATTAAAACAAGTACATAAAACCATTTGCCAAACCGAGTTCAAGGAGAAAAACAATCCATACTTACTTTTGATCTTAGGTAAACATTTCAAGCTATACCTAAACTCCCAAAACATCATTTCAAACCTTTGAACGTATTTAAACCACGTTCTCAGCCATTGACACGTAACATCTCGCTTTCCAATGCAACAAATACACCTCCAAAGCTTTCAAAACATCCGATCAATCTTGAGGTCCGACTTCCCTTCTTTTTCCACAACAAAAAAGGATTCCATGCATTACAATGCATTCATAACCCAGCAACATCATTCTATGTTGAACCTTATCATTTTCCTCACTAATTACCGAACCATAACAACCGAAAACATCATTAAACCTCTTCCAAACTTAACCTAGCCACAATCAAATGATTTAATCCATTAATGCAATTTCTAGTAAAACAACCATATGCAACATCCTCAATTAAAGCCTTCACATGCATAACACCCTATATACAAAGCTTTAAGAGACAACACAAGTATAAATCACATATACTTAACAATATATCACATGATACAACATCTCATTATATTGGCATTACAAGTGATCAATTCATTTACCAAAAACCATATTGGATACACAGATTCAACAGTGATATCCTAATCACTTAACATACGCCACTAACCGGAGTATACATCACCATTTACCCCTCTAAGGTTAGTTGTATAACATCACCAATGGGAGTAAACGGCACAATCACAGCCCATCAACCATTGTGATCTATAATCCACCAGCGGGAGAATACCGCACCATTCACCACGGCATAATTTACCCCTCAACCGCTGCGGTTCTCGTGATGGAGTTATGGCACTATTCACCTATCCACATTATAAGACGACTTATTTTATAGTGCACTACTAATCCTATGGCCGGCTAACTATATCCGATAACATTTTAAACAAAATTATTTTGCCAATATAATCCATTTTATCAACAACACTCACTATTTTCATATGCTTCAATCAAACCATATTTCTAATGCAACAAAACATACATTAACCAATGTTTAACAACATTAACATCATATGCATTACTTCCAAATGCATAAACATCATTTCTTTAACAATTTCTAGCATTAAACCATGCTCAAATCATACATATAACAGTGAGTAGACCAACCATTAAAACAAGTGCATAAAACCATTTGCCAAACCGAGTTCAAGGAGAAAAACAATCCATACTTACTTTTGATCTTAGGTAAGCATTTCAAGCTATACCTAAACTCCCAAAACATCATTTCAGACCTTTGAATGTATTTAAACCACGTTCTCGATCCATTTGACGCAACATCTCGCTTTTACCAATGCAACAAATACACCTCTAAAGCTTTCAAAACGTCCGATCAATCTTGAGGTCCGACTTCCCCTTCTTTTTCCACAACAAAAAAGAGGATTCCATGCATTACAATGCATTCATAACCCAGCAACATCATTCTATGTTAATCCTTATCATTTTCTTCACTCATTACCGAACCATAACAACCGAAAACATCATTAAACCTCTTCCAAACTTAACCTATCCACAATCAAATGATTTAATCCATTTCCTCAATTAAAGCCTTCACATGCATAACACCCTATATGCAAAGCTTTAAGAGACAGAACAAGTATAAATCACATATACTTAACAATATATCACATGATACAACATCTCATTATATTGGCATTACAAGTGATCAATTCATTTACCAAAAACCATATTGGATACACGGATTCAACAGTGATATCCCAATCACTTAACATACGCCACTAACCGGAGTATACATCACCATTTACCCCTCTAAGGTTAGTTGTATAACATCACCAATGGGAGTAAATGGCACAATCATAGCCCATCAACCATTGTGATCTATAATCCACCAGCGGGAGAATACCGCACCATTCACCACGGCATAATTTACCCCTCAACCGCTGCGGTTCTCGTGATGGAGTTATGGCACTATTCACCTATCCACATTATAAGGCGACTTATTTTATAGTGCACTACTAATCCTATGGTCGGCCAACTATATCGATAACATTTTAAACAAAATTATTTTGCCAATATAATCCATTTTATCAACAACACTCATTATTTTCATATGCATCAATCAACCCATATTTCTAATGCAACAAAACATACATTAACCAATGTTTAACAACATTAACATCACATGCATTACTTCCAAATGCATAAACATCATTTCTTTAACAATTTCTAGCATTAAACCATGCTCAAATCATACATATAACAGTGAGTAGACCAACCATTAAAACAAGTACATAAAACCATTTGCCAAACCGAGTTCAAGGAGAAAAACAATCCATACTTACTTTTGATCTTAGGTAAACATTTCAAGCTATACCTAAACTCCCAAAACATCATTTCAAACCTTTGAACATATTTAAACCATGTTCTCAGCCACTGCACGTAACATCTCGCTTTCCAATGCAACAAATACACCTCCAAAGCTTTCAAAACGTCCGATCAATCTTGAGGTCCGACTTCCCTTTCTTTTTCCACAACAAAAAAGAGGATTCCATGCATTACAATGCATTCATAACCCAGCAACATCATTCTATGTTGAACCTTATCATTTTCCTCACTAATTACCGAACCATTACAACCGAAAACATCATTAAACCTCTTCCAAACTTAACCTAGCCACAATCAAATGATTTAATCCATTAATTAACATCAATAATCAACTAAAAACATATCTAACACATGCTCTAACCTCCGATAATCAAAACATCACCACAACTCCTCAAAAACACAAGTCTAACAACCTAAAACATTAGAGATTCATATAGTTTCGGGATTACAACATTAAAATCAACTTATCCACATTAATAAACATCCAAATCATGATTAGATTCAATCAAGAACCCAACAAAACAGATCCAATCTGGATCTAAATTGATTACATCATTAAAACCTCAATTTAACCATATATCCTCAATTAAATCATTAAAAAAAGTTAAAATTCATAAATCCAAGATCAAATACTTGGGAATCAATAAAAAACCATTCAATAGAGGAGAAGAATGAAAATTACCTCTATTGTGTGATTTCTCCCTAAATTAGTTGATTAAAGCTTGAAAAATAAAGGATTTCAATGAGATTTTGCAAATCAGTGATGAAGAATCATTTATAAATCAAGAAATTAAGAAAAATAGATCTCTAACCTCTGGAATTTGATGAAACAAGAGTGTTTGGAAGAAGAGAAGTTGGGAGAAAAGTGGAGAAAAAAGTTTACGTCAAATCTTTGAAAAACAAATAACTAACTTTAATTATTGAAGGGAGAAACCATCAACCAAAGTTTGGTTAAATAGCTCCTTAAGGATTCTACGAATTTGATCCTTTTACAAATTGGTCACTACAAAAATGGTTTTACAAATTTTACATTTTAGTCACTAACTCCAAATGCCATATTCCCGAATTCAATTTTATAAAATTGATTATACCAAAATCATATATACAATAAATAATGGTTTTTAAATATTTTTCCTAGATTTTATCACACTTGAAAATATTTTATCCGATTTTAATCCCAAAATCGACTCGAATCTCTAAACCGGCCCTACCGGACCATCCATCCGACCCACTATCATCTAGGCCCAAAATCAGGGCGTTAAAGGAATATTGTATCGGTATGCACGGTAGTTATTTCTGTTATATGTTTGCTAAAGTTTATTTTTGTTCATTTTGGTCCCTGGATGTTTGTATGCTTAATTGATGATGCAAATGAGCTCCGTTCATGAAGAAATTTCACATGTTTGCATGAAATAGACTTAATTGGGGTTTGGTAAACTTATTTGTAAAAATTGGACCTTAATTTTGAGAAAATTATGTTTTAGTCCTTACAATCGAATCACGTGCTTTTGATGTCGTATGAATGTTCCGCTGGCTGCTTACACACCCTAGGAGTTCTGATTTCGTCTCAAGATAAAAGAAAAAAGTTGAACAATTTTAGGTTATTAGTTATCGGTTTGCTTTGGCAAACCCAATATGACCCTTTTTGGTCTGATTTCGGCTAGACCGAGCTAAAGGAGTTACAAGTTAACTCATAGCAATTACTTTCATTTTTTACATCTTTTGTTCAACTAGACTCTGTTTGGCTTGATGAATTAACCCTAACTGCGCTAGTTGAGCCATCAAATCTTGATTTTGACCCTGGCAGAAAGTTAACTCTTGAGCGACAGTTTCTAATTCTTTAGTCTTTTTTTTCAACCTACTTCTGACTAGCTCCGTACTTTTGAGCATAGCTATCAGTCATCTTTCTCGCTTTTACGAGATTAATTGATAGTTCTTTGGCAGTGGTGCCGAAACCATTCCTTCATAGATTTTATTTTAATTCTAACCAATATTTCCTCAAGTATTCATGGTTTTATTCAAGTATCTTCTTCTGTTTCAGGATATACTTCTTTCGACACTTATATTTTTCCACGTTAACTGAGGCTAAGTAATTTGCCGCTTCAAGGTCGGAGACATATTTTTCCAAAGCACGTACTTCTTTCATATGGGCCCTTCTAGCTTTCTCTATATCTGATGGAGCATTCCTCATATGTTCTTCCATGGGTCAAACATTTTCTTGATTTGCTGGAGGAATGGGATCGTTAACCTGGCTAAGTCTCTACATCTCGTAACCCGGAGTGAATGGCAAATCATCTTTATAAACCTCGACCTTGTTCAAATTCTTCCAAGAACAGTTTATTTTTTGAACCTTTGCTTTATAACCATTACCTTCCTGTTCAAAACCAGATGTATCCAAATCATGAGAGGCGGGAACGAATTGATTTAAACCGTACTAATATGACACGAGTAGAGGATAATATCCAACTTCACCCTAAATCCCAGGAAAAGGAACCTAATCGTACTCTCTGCAATTGTAGAGAAATTCACTTAAAATTAACCATGGTACCTTTCACCTGATGGTGTCATCACGGAGGTCTCAGAAATTAGCTATCTACTGGTCATTGGTCATCGTTTCGGCTTGGTATTCTTCTAGAAAAACCTTTATGGGAGAAAAGGTGGTAGGGCACATCTGATGAAAGAATTTCAAATTCCAAAAATAATTTTTGATCCAAACCTCCAATAGTGGAATGCAGCCTAAGAATATGCCCCCTATTTTCTACATGTACTCAGCGATCGAAAAGTTTCTGCTAGGATGGTTGGTGCCAGATTAACCCCTTTTTGAGTTTTTCAAATAAATCTATCGTGGCATAATCTATATGTTCCAAGATTTTGGGGGAAGATAACCAACCCATAGATGCAGAAAATAAACCAATATCTCTTCTTTGGTGGGTCAGGATACAGATGGATCAAGTCTCGAATGTGCGCCCAACCTATGCAATCAGTTTTCCCCTTTTCACGATCTTACCCTAAAACTATTCTTCGTTCATCCCCGTGATATCAGTTAAATTCTCTCAAAAGGACGATGGATCTTTGGGTCTGGTGTAAACTTTACCCTTCTTGAATTTCGAGCAATGGAGAAACACCTTATACTCTTTGATTGTGGGAGTCATGTCCACCTTCCCAAAAGTGAAACAGCTATACCCTGGGTTCCAAAACTGTGTTAGAGCCCTGAACAAATGCATGTCACCCTGAACATCTAACAGAAGAGCTATGTCATCGAACTCTTGTTGGAAGGCTTGTTTCATGTCCGAGTTCCAACATCGCCATATCTCTTTCAGCTCATGTGGATTATTTTTCTTAGAAATGATCGGAGTGGATCCGGTAATCTCTGACACATATCCTATTGCTAGGTTATCCCTTTTTTCCATCTATATTAGCTCAAACCAACCCCATACCATAGCGTTATCACTTTTGACATTACAGAACCTCTCTTCTATATCGAAATGCCTTCTAAAGTGAACTGACCTTGAATCAACACCTATGTATGGTATGGTATGGTATGGTATGGTATGGTATACAAGTTAAATGCGAAAAAATGAAAGAAAACAAAAGAAACACCAAATAAAAATGAGTCAGTATGGTATAATAATCGACTAAATAAATTAAATGTTAATCAATAAATAAAGCAATAAATTAAAATAATTAAAAAGTACATAAATAATAGCAAACAAAAGCATAAATATATCAAACATGACCTAAAAGGGTTACCGCTAAACAGACAGAGTATCGACATGGCTCTAAAAGGTGAGCTTTACGATTCACTACATGCGGTTAAGTTCTAAAGTAAAGGGTACCCGAACTGTCGCTAGGACATCGATTCGGGGGGATACGACCCATATACCATACGGGGGTGTGAACCCCACAAAATATAAGGACCGAATCCCAGAAGTGAATTGCAACATCATATGGAGGTGAATACCCACGAGGCAAAGTAATCACTCCCACCTAAAAGGACGAAGCTCGGGAAAAAAGCTCATGCATGGATGACAATTATATCAAACACCGTGTGATAAACAAACAATGTCTAGGGATTAAAAATTAAATAAAATAAAATAAAACCTCATTTATAAAATTATACAAGATTAAAATTCATGTATTATATTTCACAATTCACTAAAGTTTATGTGTAATTTTGAGATTTATTTTTTTATGTAACATATTTAATATTTTTACTTTTACTCGTCGTACACTGCATATCATGTGGCAAAATTCTATGCGTGGAGTACACGCAGGGTATCAACTTTAAGCTGAGTATTTTTGCTTTTAAAATGGCTTAATGTGAATGGATACAAATTTAATACGCTTTCATTAGATTTTGTCATACCTATAATATAAATGAATGAAAATATTTTATGTAAAGTATATATATTCGTAAAAATTATTTTAACGAATTATTATAAATGAAGTAATAAGAAATTTATACATAAATTTGATAGTGACACCAATACTTTAAGAGACTTCATATTCTAGAACAATTAAAATCATGTAAAGCATCCACATTAGAAAATAGAAATCCTTTGTACTTTTTAATGTTCCTTTCTATGTTCTCACACTAAAAAATTAGGATTAGAGTTTAGGGAATTGAGGGTAGGGTATATTTTTTAATATTTAGGTTTTAAGATTTAAAATTTAAGATTATAGCTTAGAATTTAATTTTTTTAGTATTGGGGCATAGAAAAGGGCACCAAAAAGAGGCAAAGGGTTTTTGGTCATTAGGGAATAGAAATCATCTACCCTTTTTTGTGTCCGTTTCTATGCCCTTATACTAAAAAAATAGGATTAGAGTTTAGAGAATTAAGGGTATGGTATATTTTTAGCGTTTAGGGTTTTAGATTTAGAATTTATGGTTAAAACTTAGAATTTAATTTTTTTAGTGTTAGGGCATAGAAAGGGGTAACGAAGAGTGTCAGATGATTTTTTTTCACATTAGGATGTAATTTGACATCATTAAAGAAGGATAGTTTGATTACGTTGAATAATATTGTGTAGTGGGCATAAGAATCTACTTTTCCAAAGTTTCAAATTCCTTAAGCATTTATTTTGAACAAATTCTCTTCACATGTACTATAAATTTATAAAAAATACAAGTTAAAACAAAAGTATTCAAATAGAAAATGTATTTGTATATAAGACATTTATAAGCAAGAAATGCACACCGATGGGTGGACGACTTGAACTCATATTATTAAATTGCGGTCGCAAAGTAGCGTCCGTATCGTAACAATTTTGAAAGTTTTCGTGACACCGCAACCGTAATGTTCATAATCGTGATGTTGCAACTGCAGTTTAATACTATGCTTGAACTAGGCGATCACATCTACTGTAAAAGAAAGGGAGGTCTATACGATCACCATGGTTTGCTTCTCTTTCTTTTCCATCACAAATAATTATATTTATCTAATATGAAAATAAATTGATATGTTTATTTCTTTAAATATGTATAATTGAATCAAAATCATACTAAATTAAAGTAGGGTAAAGTACCAAAATGGTCACTGAACTTTGTTGAAAAATACAAAATGGTAACCAAACTTTCAAATGTTACAAAATGACAATTAAACTTTATGTTTTGTAACAAAATGGTAACTAGAGGTGGCAAATGGGTCATTCGGTTCGGGTCATTTCGGTTCGGTTTATTTCGGGTCTGACTATATTCGGTTCGGGTCTGGTTCGGTTTTAGTTCGGGTCTATGGTGATTTCGGTTCGGGTATCGGGTCAAGACTTTGGTTCGGTTGATTTCGGGTCGGGTCAATATCGAGTTAATAGGAGATTGATCGTTTTAATCGGGTTTTCAGGCCATGTTAGGTTTTTCCACCCTATATATGACTTTATATAACCTGTATATTTGGCTTTTTGGTGTGTTATGCGACAATTCAAATCTCATATTTATTTATTTATTTTAATATATTTTTTATTTCGGGTTGCCTTCGGTTTGGGTTGCTTTCGGTTTGGGTGAAATCGGTTCGATTCCATTCGGTTCGGTTGAAAATCTGTTTGGGTCCATTTTCGGTTCAACTGAAATTCGGTTCGGTTTCGATTCGGTTTATTTCGAGTTTCGGATCAAATTTGGGTCATCGTGTTCAGGTCAATTTCAGGTCTCGGTTCGGTTTCGGGTCAAGTTTGCCAGGTCTAATGGTAACTCGACCGTTAAAGGCCGTTAAATTCTTAACGTGGCTATTACGAAATTTTATATAATAGCACATTTAGTCCTACATATTTACACATTCAATCAATTTAGTCCTAATTCAAAAAAATCAATAAATTTAACCTTCGTTATTTACATATTTTTTTTAATTTGCTCCTATTTATAATTGGAAATAATATTAAATATTTACACATAACTGCTTTAAAATATTCAAGAGAATAAATAAACAAAGAATTGTTTAGACAAAAATTCCAGACCTTGAATGAGAATTTAATGGAAAAAATCAAAAGAACAATCTTTAAAAATATACTAATATAAAATAAAACAAAAACCTGTTTAACTGAGCTGGGAAAAGTTAATTTTCCTGAAATTTCTGAGATTTCAACAATCTCTTTAACGATAAACCTCCAGCTCCGGCAAACACCGGCACAAGCCACCACTGTTTTTCTTTGAGGCCAACAATTTTCAGAGTCTTCGATCTTTACAAGAACTTCCCTTAACAATTCCGACGGCAGGTGTTAGTCCAGCTACAGCAGTCCCCACCGCCACTGCCACCGCCTTCTTCTTCTTCGACCGGCGGAATATTTGATAATTTCAATCTATGATAATTAAGGGCAAATTTAAATATTTAATGTTATTTTCAATTATAAATAGGATCAAATTGAAAGAATGTGTAAATAATGAGGACTAAATTTATATGAATTAAGACTAAATTGATTGAATATATAAATATGAAGGACTAAATATGCTATTATAGAAAGTTTCATAATAGTCACGTTAAGTATTTAACGGCCTTTAACGGCCGAGTTACCATTTTGTTACAAAACATAAATTTAATTGTCATTTTATAACATTTAAAAGTTTGGTTACCATTTTGTTTCTTTTAACAAAGTTCAATGACCATTTTGATACTTTTTCCATTAAAGTATTCTTTAAATATAGGATAAACTACATGGGTGACCACACGACTATTGGATCTGAACTATTTTGACCACCCAACTAGAAAACGAAAAATTTGACCATCAAATTGTTTAATTGGTCCAATTTTGACCACCAGCCGTTAAAATCTAGCGGATGGATGATGTGATTGTTAATGTAAATTTGTATAACTACACATTTAGTCACTGTTAGTTACCTATTATATCAATTTCATCCTAATTTTAATTTAATTAAATAAAATTATTTATTTTAATATAATTTTAATTCAATTTTATCCTAATATAATTTATTTTTAAATAAATCGAAATCGAAGGCTACGGATTAAAACAAGGGGAAATAATTATGGAAGAAGCAAAAGTTGGGGATCGGATTGCAGAGCTTGCCACAGAAGAAGCAAAAATTCACCGAAATTTGGTGTAGTTTATCAAAAAGGACAGAGAATTTCTATTATCTAATTTTGAAAAAGATGATGATTAGTGAATAAAGAGGATGGTGAACTTTTTAAGGATTTTGAAAGATTTTTTTATACTTTAACGTGTCATGTCAGTTGTTTTTAACGACAACTAACAGTAGTGACTATATTGCAAACGAATTAAAAATTTAATGATTGTACTGCAAATTTTAAAAGTTTGGTAACCTAAAATACAAATATCCTAAAAGTTAAAAGAATATATATATATATATATATATATATGTAGTTTATCTTAAATATAATTATTACTGAGAATTATGATTAAGATTAAGATTAAAATTGAGATTTATCAAAAAATTAAAATAATTTAAAATCTCATTTATAAAAGTATATAAGATTAAAATTCATGTATTATATTACACAATTCAGTAAAGTTTATGTGTAATTTTGAGATATATTATTTATGTAATATGTTTAATATTTTTACTTTTACTCGTCGTACACTACATATCATGTGGCAAAATTCTATGCGTGGAGCACACGTAGGGTATCAACTTTGAGCCGAGGATTTTTGCTTTTAAAAAGGGCTTAATGTGAATGGATATAAATTTAATACGCTTTCATTAGTTTTTGTCATACCTATAATTTAAATGAATGAAAATACTTTATGTAATATATATATATAAATTATTTTAACAAATTATTATAAATGAAGTAATAAAGAATTTACATATAAATTTATAGTCGTAGATGACACCAACTCAGTTAGAGATTTTATTTTCTAGAACAACTAAAATCATATAAAGCATCAAGAATAGAAATACTTTGTTCTTTTTGGTGCCCATCTCTATGCTCCCACACAAAAAAAAAGTTAGGATTAGGTTTAGGGAATTGAGGGTATGGTGTATTTTTTGGATTTAGGGTTTAAGATTTAAAATTTAGGATTATGACTTAGAATTTATTTTTTTAGTGTTGGACATAAAAAGGGGCACCGAAAAAGGTAAAAGATTTTTGTTCATTAGGGAATAGAAATCCTCTACTCCTTTTGGTATCTGTTTCTATGTCCCCACACTAAAAAATTAGTATTAGAGTTAAGGAAATCGAGGGTATGATATATTTTTAGGGTTTAAAGTTTTAGATTTAGAATTTAGGGTTAAAACTTAAAATTTATTTTTTTAGTGTTGGGGCATAGAAAGGAACACCGAAGAGTGGGAGATGATTTTTGTTCCACGTTAGTGGGCATAAGAACCTACTTTTCCAAAGTTTCAAATTCCTTAAGCATTTATTTTGAACAAATTATCTTCGCATGTACTATAAATTTATAAAAAAAGCACAAGTTAAAACAAAGTATTCAAATAAAAAATATATTTGTATAGAGGACATTTATAAGCAAGAAACGCACACCGATGGGTCAAGGACTTGAACCAGGCGATCACATCTACTGTAAAAGAAATGGAGGTCTATACGATCACCATGGTTTGCTTCTCTTTCTTTGCCATCACAATATATATATATATATATGGGTGTTTATGATTAAGCCCTGCAGGAATATATGTGGGAGATTATATGGTGATTCATCTCCAAGGAAAAATAAAGAAATCTGGGCCGTTACCTCCGTGCCAGAAATGTGGAAACAAGCGAGTCATCAATGGTGAAATAGCCAAAGTATGCGTCGATTGTTTCCTTGAAGGTGAAAAGCTTAAGATCTATGACTATGGAGTTTGCTTTCCGGAATTCATTATCAGAAGAAGCGGGACTTGCTCCCAACGCCATTCTAAGCCTCCATATGAAGTTATTCAGACCGCAATCGATTTCCTCGAAGGCAAAAGGTATGCCCACTACGACCTGCTCATTAACAATTGCGAGGACTTCGCCATCTTTTGCAAAACGGGCTCCAAAGGGAGTGCCCAGGTTACGGGCGTTATTACAGCTACCATTTTGATCCGACCCGTCCGGCTCAAGCCCAATCTGTCTGATCCAAGTCTAACCCAAGCCCAATCTATCCGACACGTCCGACCCAAGTCCGACCATTTTGACCCGACCGAGTCAACTTGTTTGAGTCAACTCAGTTGACTATGACCGTTGACTATGATCGTTGATTTTAACTGATGACGTCAACATGACGACATCAGCTTTGACTTCGACCAAAAAGTCAAACTTTTTAAAAACCCATATTTTATGTTTTTCGACGTTTTGAGTCCATTTTTGAAGTTCGTTTTGCAAAATTTTAACCCAAAAGTCTCTGAATTTGACCTTAAACCCGAATATGCATATGAATTTAGTTATTCTATTTAAGGAAGCTTTTATTGAATAAAAGGCTAATATGAACTCTCTTGTAATTAAAGGTACCCGAAGCTCGCCCGACCGTTCGTCTGCTCAGCTTGGCTCCTCTTGATTCGCTCACCAGCGTGCACCCATAGTTACTAGTATGATCTTAGAAACCTAGTAAAATTATTAAGATAGAATTTATACCTATGTTGTAACCTTGTTCTATTATGATCTAGGATCTAGTATTGCTGCAAAGCGTAGCAAGGCAAGTGCCCAGTAGGCCTTTCTGACCAATTTTTGAGGTGTGTTATTGTGTGCTAAATTACTGTTTTAAATATAATTTTTGAAATGATCATGTGCACATTAGTTTATGATTTGAATACTTTATCTTTTTGAAAATATGATGTTATTGTCTGGTTAAATATATGACCACTTTATCTACAGTGAAAGTATACCCATATGTCTGACTTGTAAGCATGATCTCTGGTTACCGTTTTCTGCTATAAGATATGTCTGACACATGATTTCTGATATTGATATCTGTTGTACGAACACTGATATTTTATTTGGGATATATTATTGGGATATGTTATGAAGTCTCTGCAGGTTCAGCCATGATCCAACTGGTAATTCCTTATGGAGCCAAGGTCGCCTCTTGGGTAGGTTCCGACTCTTCGGCTCAGGTAATTCCTTATGGACCTAAGGCAGCCCCTTAGGTTGGCTCATAAGCCCATTGGGCCTAGGGTAAGTCCTTATGGATGCAGTTTTGGAGAAACTGCATATCGGTGCAAGGTTGGAGGGTAGTTAGGTAAATGAACCTTTTGTTGCTCTTGAAACATATTTTACTGAAATGATTATTTTTCTATCTGAACTATTCATGTTTTATATGCACTTAATGGAACACACTGAGCTGCCTAGCTCATAACCCCAAATATTTTCTTCCCTTTTCAGATACTTTTGGACAGGCTTCCCAGACTTGGCGCTTGAGGGATCAACACATTCGGTACACTTATTTTGTTGTAATGTTTCTACCTGCCATATTGTCTTTATTAGGTGACATGTGCCTATATTTTGAATACAGTATGTTTTACTATATTGCCTTGTGTGGCTATTTTGTAACTCAGTTTCGATATGATTTTAAGTGATTATCCTAACTTATCGATGTATGTTTTTAATTACTACTTTATTTAGATTAGAAATCTTAAATGTTTTCGTGGAAAGCTTTTGGTATGGAATATGAACTCCCGGAATTAGACTTAACGCATAGACAAGTCTAGGGGTTACAATAAAAATAATACAAAACATTATATTAATAATTTTGGAACTAATAAATAAATAAAATTAAAAAAAGATTTATTTTATCCAACGAAATAATTATAAATTTTACGGGGTCCAAGGGGGCCGTCTCCAACAATTTAAAAAAATTCATAAAAGGCCCTTTAATTTTTCTATAAATTTTAATTTGGCCCTGCAAATTTTTAGAAATTTATATTAAATATTATTTTTTTTGAATATATTTAATTAAATCCTCTAAAATTTTAATTTGATCCCTTCAATTTTTCAGCCTAATGACAATTTAAGTCCTTATAAATTTAAATATTAGATAAATTAGACATTGTCACTTAATATTTAGTCTTAATGTTTAATAAACCCTTATGTTTTTATGTTCAACAATTTGACCCTTCCAGACATTTGATCCTGACTCCTTTCCTGAGGTTTACTAATTTACGAAATAATGTTATATAAATTCAACACTTAAAAATATCAACCTCAAACTCTTCATCACTTACTTTTTTGTGTTTATCAAATAACACCTATTTTAACATGATATTGATATTTTGATCATTCAATCAAAATGTTTTGAAACTCTGAGGATCAATTATTAGTAAATTACTCTAGTAGCCAACCAATTGTTAGTAAATTTGTTTTTCGTCACATGCAATTGGCTGACTATAACATAAAAATGACATAATAATAAATTTAGCCCTAAACATCTACATTATGTTGTCTTCAAAACATTTAGCCCTAAACATTTAGGTATCATTTCAATTTTAAAAAGTTTCATGATATATTTTACATTGATGAGTCCTAAGAATATCGTAGTCTAACACTACTCCAACCCGGTTTGACCATGAACAAGTCTAATTTCCGAAACCGAGTTACTTGCTGATAATTACTCGAATCTGGTATCATTTGAGAGATTTAATTTGCAAGACTTTGATATGGTGCATATGATTCCACGTATGGAACTCCTTGTTAGCCTTTTCTTTCTTCCAATGGGGCAAACAGTGGTGCTTGCATATAATTATCAAGCCAGATTTGGTCTCATTTGGGAACATGTTCTTGGCTGGTTATTGTTTATAGGTAGTGGTCAAACCATGAACAGTTGAAGTGAAATCCTTGTTTTTCCGATTCTTATGATCAACCCTACTTTTAGGTGTGCAGAACCCATCTTGTTTCTCCTGTCTTCCCATTTATTGGTTCTATGTATTTTGTTCAACCATCTGCTTTTGTTATCCCATAACCAGCCCTTGTTTTATTTTAATTTTATTTTGCTCTAGGCAGCTAGGCTTAGAGTATGAATTTAGATTGCGACTGCGTCCGCGTTTTCGGTCACTATTGCGGACGTAACGGATACTATTACGGTTATTGTGGACCGCTATTTTCCACAACAACAGTTTCGTACGGTGTCGCTACTGCTATATATAGGGGCAGAGTCGGGAATTTATTTAAGGGTGTCATTTTTTAACAGTATTTAAGAGGAGTAATTATTTATAAAAGGTGCCATTTACATATATATTTTTTAAAAATTTCAAAAAAATTTGGGTTTAGACACCTCATTCTTCTATGTGGCTCCGTCCATGGCTATATAGCAACCGTTATTAAGGTAATGGACCGTTATATGAATCCTTGGTGTAGAGAGCTCAAGCTTCTTACACAAAACAAATCGAGTTAGAAATTATCTAAATTTATGTTTCAAGATGTCCTTTGATGTTTGTGATGTATAAAGTAAGAACTTAAGCTACTAGAGAACAAGTTTGAGAGAAAACTTGTACCATGGCATTTATACATGATCTCTAGGTTGTTCAATGGGATGTGCATAGTTTAATGATCGTTTGTGTCTTTTTTGGTGTTGGATTGGACTAGTGTTTGTCTTCTTAATTCGGAGACTCGAATTTGAAGAAGCTTAATTTTTTTAAAATAAATGTGAGCTAAAGATAACAGTATTTGTGTTCTGAAACATTGTCTAATGCTTAAGTAAACAAAAAAAGTTATGTAATCTAGAGGTAGGTAAGGGTCTTAACCCGTCTAAAACAATAGAAAATACTACGGTTCTTCTGAAGATTATAAAGTTATAAGCTAATACACGGTAAAAATACATTTTGACTCTATTAGGGGTGGATAAAACTCGACTCGACTCGACTCGAAAAAACTAAATTATTCGACTTGACTCTAGGCGAAAAACTGAGTCATTTTAACTTGACTCGTAATTTTATAATCTCGACTCGAAAAAATTTCAAATAAATTTTGAGTTATGAAATGAAAATTTGAATAACTCAAAATTTTTAGTAATTAGTTGACCAGTTTTTATATTGAGTCAAGTTTGTCAATTCTACATGATATATTATGTATATCACATGTGAAAAGGTGAAGAAATATATATGTATATTATATATGCATATAGAAAGCCGTTAAAATTGGAATCAATATGTGCACCGCCTAGCCCTAAGTATATGTATATATAAATATATATTAGCATCGCTACGTATATGCATATAAAAATATATATGTACAATTAAATTTGTATAGAAACTCAAAAAGTTGACTCGATTCAAATTTCATAAACTCGAATCGATTCGAAAAAATTAAAATAAAGTTTGAATCTTAAATATGACTTGCAAACTCGAATAACTCGAAGTTTTTTTACTCGACTCGATCGAACGCCCAGCCCTAGACTCTATAGCCTTAAAATTAGAAAATTACATGCTATTGCAATGGTAAAATTGTATTCTAATCCCTATAAAATTTATATATCAAATTTGACCTAAAAAATTATCTTTGGGTTCTTTGAGTGACTGTCCATAACATGATGATGCATGGTGATTAGTTAATCCTTTGTCCTGATTTAGCAAGTCTGTCTAGTAATCATTTTGTTGGCCTTACAATTAGCGTTGTAGGGAGTTTGGGCCTCGTTGGGTTGTGGCCTATTTTGTTTATTAATATAATTATTAGTTAGTCTAACATGATAATATTTTAGATCTCTTAAATTATATTTAAAATTTGAATTTAGACACTTTAAATCGAATAAATTAATTTAGAATAAATGTTTTATTGATATACAACTTAACTGGTTGAAAACTATAGTTGCTTAGCTCTCGTCTTCTCCCTTTGTTTTCCTTGTCGAATGTGACGTTAGTTTTAATGCAGGTTTCTGACCGTCGAAATTTATCATTGTTTTTGATCTTCTATTTTTCATCATTTGCCTTGTTTTTTTTCTTTTTATTAGTTTTAAATAAATAACTCTGCCCTTATAGCACGCTTTCTTCTCTCTTTTGACACATTTTTTATCGGTCGTTTGGTCGTTCTTTTATTTGATTTTCTATCAGGGTTGGATTTGATTTCGTCACGACTGATCAAGATGACGCTCTTTTGGTTTTCTGGTTGATCTTCTAGTTTTGGACCCTTGAAGTGGATTTGGATACGCAATCACAATAACCATTTTTGTTCGCAGTTGAGTTGTGATAATAACCGTGTTGTCAATGTGCCTTATTGTAATATGCATTTTATATTGTTTGTTGATAGTTTTACCTTTTATCATCGATCTTTGTTGATTTTGTATCTATCTTGTTAAAGTGTATAGGTTTTGTGGTATAATCTGAGGTTCATTACTTAGAAATGGAGAATTTCACCATTTCTGAGGCTTAGTACATTCAAGGGCAAGGCCTTTCCAAGGGTTACCACTTTTTACTGCTTGGAGGTTGATCATTTGTCTTGTGAACAAAGGCAATCGGATGACGATGAGCTTCGTACGGGTACGTTTTTCCTAACTTGATGTGCGAATATTGCCCCAAAACACATTTTGGGTGTGCATAAAAGTTGCATGCTTTGCAGCATTCGAACCAGCGCTTTGGGTCGATTTCTTCATAAATGTCGCAGTTTATCCGATCTGCATCATCTTTGTAAGTGAGATTGAGGGGTATGAAGTGCAGCTGACGTCCAAGTGTAGACACTAAATTTTGTCCGAGTTTAAATTAAATTGCTCGAAATAAGATCAATTTACACCATCCTTTTAATACTCAAAATCTGATACCATAAGCCCAAAATTACATGGCCTATTACATAATTTCATATAGTAAAAAATTTTAAAAATAAAAATCCCAACTTCTACCTTATTAAGACTTTACTCCCATTGGTTAAAAATTATTTGGGGCACAATATCTTGATTTCTATTGGTTTTAAAAGGGATAACCCAAAATATCCTTTATCACATATTGTATTAAAATCTATATCCTATTTTTATTCCCATAAAATACTCTTCTACACCCTATATATATTTATATAATACATCAAAAAGCCTCTACACATTTTTTCACTCGGCAACCCCAAAAACTCCACTGCTTGATTCTTTCCCAAAATCAAAATTTCCCATTTTGTTTTTTTCCTTCACTGCCGCACAAAGGAATTCACCCCACTGCTATCTTTTAATTCCACTCTCACGCCACAGCCCCAAAGCCTCATTTCCCCTAAACCATCCCCCTCACTCAATCACCAAAGACTACACCCTACAGCCGCACCATCATTCGAATCTAAAAAAAAAACCACACTCATTCGAATCACTAACCCTTAAATCAAGCTTTTCAACCCCAACGACAACGATCCGTGGATTGATCGATCGAACATATTTGAGTTTTGGTACTTTCTTCCCTTTTTACTTATGTAAATCATTATTATGGTTTAATGAAATATTAATGAAATTTGTTGATATCTTCTTTATTTATTTTAGTTTTTCCTTATGTGTTTTATTTTGTTTAATATTTTGTTTGTGATATGTAGGTTATTTTATTTGTTGGAGGTGGTTCAATTTATCATTTGCTTGAATATATGTTTACATGTTGTATTATATATTATAAGCATTATATTTATATTATATATTATTATTACGATATATTATAGTATTATCTATCTTATAGTATATATATATATATATATTCTAACACCTAACATTTAATTTCCGCATCTAACACCTAACATTTAATTTTCACAACTAATATTTAATTTCTGCTTATGTTAGATCCGGTCCTTTTTTCGGATCTCTTTTATTTTATGCTCTTTTGTTAGATCCGGTCCTTTTTCCGGATCTCTTTTATTTTATGCTCTTTCGTTTGATCTGGTCCTTTCCTTCAGATTGCTTTATTCGATCCGGTCCTTTCCTCCGGATTGCTTTGCTCGATCCAGTCCATTTTTCCAGATTCTTTTTAATTCCAGCTTTTATTTTTCTCACAATTTTATTTTCCCGCAATTTAATTTTCCGCACTTTAAATTACCGCATTCATTTCCGCTCTTTATTTTATCTTTTGTTCAATCCGGTCTTTTTCCGGATTTTTAATTTCCGCAATTATTATTATGTTTTGGCATTTATATATATTTGCTTTATTTTCTTGCACTAGGATATTAAATTATGTAATGCAAGGTCTTTTTATTCGACGGTAAATGCGGCCAGTATCAAACGTAGTGATGGTGGTCTTGCCGTTTACTTTTGAATAACGGGACCCTTAAAATAGACTCGCATGTATAACCGAATTTTAAATTAATTGTCACTTTAATTCACAAAGTTTAATATTAATAAAACAATAATTATTTATTTTCTTTTTACGGTACCAATTTTTGGGCGGTATGTGGGTGCTAAAACCTTCCCCATCCATAACCGACTCTCGAACCTGCTTTCAAAAACACAAAATTTAAAAAGAACTCTCCATTTTCCCAAATAACCAAAGGAAACCTACTACTTCTTTTTTAGCGATCCCATATATACGAAATTTTTTAAAGGGTCGCTACAGCTGACGACTCCGCTGGGGACTGGTTTTAATTTTTAAAACTAAAGAAAGTCAAGCCATTTTTCAAAAAGAACAAAAATAATGATTATTGCTTTATTCATATCGGAAATTGTGAAGTAAAGTGACGATTAAGGTAATATTTGTTTATAAATGCGAGTTTATTTTAATGCATTTAAAATTTGACATTTAAACCCGTCCTTTTAAGTGGGGGGAAACGCTAGTGCTTTCGTGTGGATATTGTTCCTCTGTATGGGCCTAGTAAGTACCTTTGGTGCTTAACTACCCTATGTTTTCGTGGGAATATTGTTTCCCGTACGGACATAGCGAAAGGGTCCCCATGAATTGAACTCGGTTGAAAGGAGCCTATAATGGGTGATGACCGGGGCCTTGCTACTCTTTAGAAGAAGACATCGAGGACAGTTCGGGTACCGTTTAGAACCAAAACTGCATGTAGAAAGCATAGAAAGCCCACCCCTTTAGAGCCATACGGTTAAACCTAGGGTTGCTTTGTTTGATGCTTGATTTAAATTCATGCTTCATCTTCTTATATGTATATAAGATTCTGTTCGGTACTAACTTGTTTCTTTTTGTGTCTTATCTTGTTTTGCACATATTTTTTGCATCCACATTGCATTGCATAAAGGCGTTGATTCGGGTGGTTTGCCCAACTAGAGATCTTTCATCACAGATGGGAGTTGTCTCAAAAATGAGAAGACATGCTCAGGAATTCGACATTACTTTGAAGTCAGCCGAAATCATATTCGAAGCTACGATTCAGAACCATTTAGGCATCTTCGTGATCCTAGCCAACTCATTCAAGGTCAAGATCAATACAACACATTTTCAATGGACCAAGCACAAGTGATAGCCCGGTGTAGGAAGACTCTAGCAACGGAAGCCGATTCACTATACCCTTTCATTACCTCGAGATGGGAGAAGGCATCAAACCCCTCTTAGCCATACGGAGCCCTCGAAGAATTCGAAGATAGGTTCGAGACTTGGAAGATCGTCGACCTCCTTTGTAGCGAGAATCTTTCCAATCCTATGAAAGTTGCTTAAGGGTGACCACCAAAAGAAGTCAACACATTTACTTACATACATCCTTGCATTTTATTTTCCATTCCATACATCAGTATCATATTCATTATACCATTATGAGGTATTAACTCGAGAATGGTGGACACAGTAGAAATCGTTCATGGATCGAGAGGAAATCTAGTAACCTAGATGTCAATTAAATGCAATATTCAAAAGTTACAAATTTCTCTCATATATTCGTGGGTGTTGTTCCTTGGAAACCATGTCTAAATCAATGCCTCTATATTTAGGACAATCACTTTGCATTCACATGCATTCGTCACACTTTGACTTACATTACATCACATGAGCATAAATTCCATGATAATTGCACTCACACGTTAATTTTATTCATTTACAGTACAGTTGCATCATACATTGATTATGTTTGCACAACATTTGCATCGTACATTGATCTCATTCATTCGTATTAATTTTATCCACTTGCATCGTAGTTGCATCACATCATTTCTAAAATGCTAATTATTCACTTACTCGCATCCTCACATTAACATCACATCTAGACATATATTTCCTCATTCATCATCGCATCGGTTCAAAATAAATGATCCATCATGATCGACAAGGATGATACCCCAACCAATGAAAAATGGGGCAAGCTTCGTAACCCACATTTACATTACAGACAGTGTAAGTGCTCCCGCATTGTGTCACGGGGTCGAGTCCTTAAGACAAACGACTAAGTAAGCATGAATCCTCAATCTAAAAGATCAAATTTCGAAGGCACCGAAGAACGCAAGATCGTTCTTAGCGGAAGCAAACTATGAGATCGACTACAAAGAACTCTGAAAGAACGCGAAGAACAAAAGAAGAACAACTCAGAGAATTTAGAATGAATGCGCTCTCTATTACTCAAGAATAGATGAAATAATGGATTATTACAACTGAGGTGGGGAGGCGTCTATTTATAGTTGAGTCTCCTCTAATCCGATGGTCCCTACTGATTTACATCAACGGCCTAGATACAACTCTACCAACCACAAGGCATAATGCCAAGAATATTCTTTAGCTATCTATGGAAAGAATCTCCTATGTTCACATAGGTGTGGATGGATAAGCCTTCTTGGATCTTCCCACGGAGCAGGCTAGTCTGGTGGTCTCTTCAAGCCCAAAGTGTGCCTCAGAACCTCATGGACACCCTGTTGTGCACCCTGTGGTACTAATGACTCGGACCTTGGTTCACGGCCCGTGATATTCTCCCCCACCAAACTTGGCGAAGCCCTCGTCGCTGCTCCGGAATAAAGTCAGAAATAATCCTGGGGCCTCCTTGGCTTTCTCCCAACTCTGAATCAAGCTTGGTTGAAGGCTTACTTAGGCATGAGAATCGACCGATTAGCATCAAAGGCGTCTAAGGCCGCACGGATCCACTAGAGTTGAGCCCTAACCCGGTGACAAGTGGTATCAGAGCGAGACGAGGGGGCTTGCGTTCGAGCCTACTTGGTGTTGCAGTCAAGTTAGGCGAAAGTCTGATTCGAAGTAGTTCGTTGCAAAGAAGCGATCGAGATGGCATCAAAGTGGAAGACATTGAATGAGGTAAGACAAAGAGATTACGTTTCTATTTAGACGTTTGATTCTTTCATGGAGGAATACAACGTCATGAGTGAGATGTTGAACAACCAAGACTTCTCCCTCAAAGAAACCATGGAGTCCATGAAGGAGACCTAGGGTGTCTTGGAGTCCCGCCTTGAAAGATTAGAGTCCATCGATGACAGGTTCAAGGACGAGACGCGACGAGTTCCCAACGAGGTAGAGATAGTTCGAGGGAGTAATACTTGTGAAGCTGAGGTAAAGGCTTTGCGGATCGACGTGAATAAGCTCAAGGAAGAGCTACCCAGTTGCAAGAGTGCAATGAGTGAATGTGGTGCGCTTGCCACCATCTTAGAGGGACTTAGGCCTGGGGCGAAGCTTGCATTGGAGCAAGGAGGTGCCTAGATTCGGGAGGCTAAAAATGCGGTCGAGTTGCTGACCGAGCATGCATGAGACAAGCCAGTTAGTGCCGAGACGTCCAAGCCCACGACGAGTGACTGTGGGAATGGCGAGACTAAGTTCGTGCCAAAGAAGAAGGCGAGCAGAAAGATGAAGTGCTACTTCTGTGATGGCCCACATATGATAAGGAGCTGTCCCGAGAAGAATCGCCTTGCTGTACTCATCAAGAAAGAAGATGAGCCAGAAGGGGGAGTAACGCGACTTGGCGCAATTGCGAGTGTCAATGAGCCAAGGGAAATCCAAGGTGCGACTATGAGTGCCAAAGTAGTCAAGCCAAGGTCGAGCCCCGGTGCAATAGCAAAGGAGAAAGCCGTCAAGCCGAGGGTGGAGAAGAAGCAATTGGAGTGCTACCAGTGTAAGGGGCCTCACAAGTTGCGGAGATGCCCAGTTCGAGCCAAGAAGTCCAAGACAAGGGACAAGCCCGAAGGGAGCGAGGCTACAAAGCTTGGTTCGAAGCCGTCTAGTTCTGCCAAGGCCAAGAGAGACCGAAAGCAGGAAAAGGTGAACATGTCCAAGAAGGCTACGAGAGAGCTTGCCGAGGATGTTCAGGGAAAGAACATCGCTTTTGAGACCAATGGAGCGTCGAAGAGGGCCAAACCGATGGATATTGCAATCGTGGAGACACCACCCATGGGCAAGGTGGAAAACGAGTGAAGAACTTCGGGGAAGAAGTACCGACGCAAGAGGAAGCACCGAACTTCGAGGAAGAAGGGTCGATGCAAGAAGAGTACACCAAACTTCAAGTCAGAGGGACGAGTGCAACGAGGGGCAACAGACCTTAGGCAAAAGGGGCTGAAGCGTGCAAAGAACTTCAACGAGGGAGGTTCAATGCAAAAGGGGGCCAGACTCTGTAGAGACAGAAGGGCTGACCTATTTTAGAGTAAATGTAACCGAGAGAAAGGTACATCTCAAACACAACTCTAGTGTTTTTGAGTTTGATTTGCCGAGTTTGATGAGCATAGGTCGAGTTGGACCTAACCATCGGTGCGGGGGAGACAAAGCTTGGAAGAAACCTTTCAGAGTTCTAAGGAGCCAAACTGATGGGCTGACGAGTCTGAGAGTTCATCCGGTGTTCAACGTGGTGACGCCCAAGACTTTGATGCGGGACCAAGGCAAACCAAGGCTTGTAGGAGAAAGCTCCTACAACGGTGATGTATCCGGATGCGTCATAGTACATGACATCACTTGGCGGGAAGAGTCAAAGGGAGTAGTCCTTATGGGGGAACATGAGCAAGCCGAGACGTCGAGAAGCCACCAAGACAATGTGAGTAATGGTGTAGAGGATCGAGGAATTCCATGGCGGCTAGAGCCGAGGCGAGTAGTTTATATAGAGAAACCGCACCAAACCGAGGCAACAGGTAGCAGTATCCAATGAGGCCCTACCCAGGATCGTTCTAGTGTAGCGACTAGGGCGTCGCCAAGTTCAGTGAGAGAGATTGTCACGGCCCAAACATTTTGGTCCGAGACAGTTGCGTAAGGATCCGCCCAAGAGATTCAAAGCGGGTCATTAGACTTGCCAAGACCACCAGACTTGGCCCAACACTTAGAGAATGCTAGAGAGCCCGGTCACACTGGCTTTTCAGAAATGGCAGGAGACAAGAAGTCAAATGAAGAATCTTGCCATATCGGGTGTGATCAACTATCTGAGGAAAGAAACCTACTAATTGATGTAATTAGGTAGGATTTGATATTCTTTCTTAGATTAGAGATTCTTGTAAAAATTTGGGCTAATCTTGGCCATCCATGTAAATCGATCCGGACCATTGATTGAGTGCGAGCTCAACTATAAATAGAGAGCCTCCCACTCTCATTTGTATCATCCATCTCATTCCATTCATTCTCTCATTTGAGAAGAGTAATATGACTCTAAGGCATTTACTCTAGCTTTTCTCTTGTCCCTTTCAATTGTCCTTGGTTCTTTGTTCTAGTTGCCTCTCGAGTGGCCAAGAGTAGCCACCATAGTGCTTAAAGCGCTTCCGCATCCATCGAAGCCTGGAGGGCTTGTCCGAGCCGTTGTCGAGCAGGAGTACTCGCAAGACTGGTTGAAGGCTTACTTAGGCGCGGGAATCGACCGATTAACGTCAAATGCGTCTAAGGCAGCACGGATCCACTAGGGTTGAGCCCTAGCCCCATGACAATTGTGGACACCCGAGCACCCCCGGTAAGTTTACATTCAAAAAGAAAAAAGAAAAAAGCCCGACGGTGATATCATTTTTTTGTAACATATTCAAAGTTTCAATAAAAAGATGCAATCTTTTTTTTCAAATCTCTTCATTTTGTAAATATATTTTCTTATTGGGTCCCCGTATATCAATTGCGCAAGGAACATTGACTTTGATCTGAAGGTTGATTCCGAGTAGCCTGTGTTTAGTTGAAATCCTAAGCTGCGGAGATCATGAACATGTGACTTACATTTCACATTAATCACACATATTAACAAATCGGTGCAACTTAATGTTCAAAGCCTGGTAATAGGCATTTTCAAAACAAGACAAATTGACTTAACTTTCAAAGCTTGGTAATAGGCCTTTTTCAAATCTTCAAAGAATGGTAATATGCATTCTTTCAAATTAATCAAAAATCACTCCAATGTTTGAAACCTGGTAATATGCATTTTTTCGGATAAGAGTGTGAAATGTTTGGGGCACTCCGCTAAAGCCCGTTCTAATTGAAACTCTTCACTTCATGAGTGATGGTAATATTTTCAAAATCATGACAATGCCGAGTAGCTCGGGAATTTTTTGTTTGCTCCACCATTTATTTCGAGCCAAAGGAATGTGATGAATTGAATTTCCCAAACAATAATGGACCTGCATAAGGTAAATTGGTCAAATATCGAAGTAGACTTAAGATGTACTTCACATCTTCAATCATCAATTTAGCTTTTGAGGTCTCCTATATACATGGTTTGCTTGGGGAAATCCTCGGTAAGCCATTTTTAGTGTTGTTCGTGCACTTGATATTCAGGGCATTCGATATTGCCTAATATATTTACAATTTGAAAAGAAAAATCAGTTTTCTCAATAAGCATCTCACATTGAAATCAGAACATGTATAAAAGACTTTTCTGCATTACTCAAAATCTTGCTAGCACAAGAGAACTAGAGTAAGCAGCAAATTTTTTGGGGAAACAATTTTGTTGGGGCATAAATGTGACCCATGGCAAAGATATTCCTGAGACCAAATTGAGCAAAGTTCAGTAAGAGCGGTCTAGAGTGGAAACTTTGAAGATGCATTTTGCAAGGTTGAACCCTAGTACGAGATGAGGTATTCCAACCGCAGTGGA
The DNA here is from genome assembly GCA_019671005.1 of Hibiscus mutabilis. NCBI lineage: Eukaryota > Viridiplantae > Streptophyta > Magnoliopsida > Malvales > Malvaceae > Hibiscus > Hibiscus mutabilis. The sequence goes on from JAGYYJ010002767.1 coordinate 75,471, forward strand.
GCCCCAGTGAAGAAGCAAGACACAGATTTTTCAATCAGCTTCCTTGAAGAATAGGACTCGCCCAAGTGGTCCTCAATTCATTCATTCATGCATGCACATTTGCATCATGAAATACGCTCATGCATCATTGGTAGATAGATATCCCTATCTTAGGAGCATGCTAACTCATATCATCATAGCATTTTGTTTATTTTAAACAGACATTTGAAGATTGATAAAAGGATGGATCTATAGCTTCACGAGAGGAGAAATGGATCTTATAGAACCAAGAGTCCTTTGACTTGCATAATTTGGATTTCTAAAGGTCTTCCAAATTTCCCAATTCTATCCCTTCCAAAAGGACGTTTTTCTTACAATCCAAATTTCTCAATCATATCCCTTCCAAAAGGACGTTTTTCTCAAAATTCAAATTTCTCAATTTTATCCCTCCTTAAAGATGTTTTTCTTAAAACACGAATTTCTTAATTCGATCATTTCTTAAAGGATTATTTTTCTTAAAACATAAATTTATTAATTTGATCCTTTTCTTAAGGATATTTTATTGAAATTCAGACTCCCTGACTTTATTCTTTCTCAAGGATGGTTCTCATAGTTCAGGGATTTCAGGCGATGAGTTTCAAATTCGCAGCACCAGGATTTCAGGAAGAGGAAGGGCGAACGATTCAATTTAGGAAGGACTCGCAGATTGAAATCTTCAGATAGGGAAATGGGAAAAAATTTGTATCTTTAATCTTTGCTCTATTCCCATTTCACAACAATGAGCAAAGAGGGGCAGCTGTAGACACTAAATTTTGTCCGAGTTTAAATTAAATTGCTCGAAATAAGATCAATCTACATCACCCTTTTAATACCCAAAACCTTATACCCTAAGCCCAAAATTACATGGCCCATTACATAATTTCATATAGTAAAAAAATTCAAAAAATAAAAATCTCAACTTCTTCCTCATTAAGGCTTTACTCCCATTGGTTAAAAATTACTTGGGGCCCAATATCTTGATTTCTATTGGTTTTAAAAGGGATAACCCAAAAATACTCTTTATCACATATTGTATTAAAACCTATATTCTATTTTTATTCCCATAAAATACCCTTGGTTTTAAAAGGGATAACCCAAAAATACCCTTTATCACATATTGTATTAAAACCTATATCCCATTTTTATTCTCATAAAATACCCTTCTACACCCTATATATATTTATATAATACACCAAAAAGCCCCCAGCCACTTTTTTTCACTCGGCAACCCCAAAAACTCCACTGCTTGATTCTTTCCCAAAATCAAAAATTCCCATTTTGTTTATTTCCTTCACTGCCGCACAAAGGAATTCACCCCACTGCCATCTTTTAATTCCACTCTCAAACCACAGCCCCAAAGCTTCATTTCCCCTAAACCATCCCCCTCACTCAATCACCAAAGACTACACCCTACTGCCGCACCATCATTCGAATCTAAAAAAAAAACACACTCATTCGAATCACTAACCCTTAAATCAAGCTTTTCAACCCCAACGACAACGATCCGTGGATTGATCGATCGAGCATATTTGAGTTTTGGTACTTTCTTCCCTTTTTACTTATGTAAATCATTCTTATGGTTTAATGAAATATTGATGAAATTTGTTGATATCCTCTTTATTTATTTTAGTTTTTCCTTATGTGTTTTATTTTGTTTGTGATATGTATGTTATTTTATTTGTTGGTGGTGGTTTAATTTATCATTTGCTTGAATATATGTTTACATGTCGTATTATATATTATAAGCATTATATTTATATTATATATTATTATTACAATATATTACAGTATGTATATATATATATATATATTCTAAAACCTAACATTTAATTTCCGCTTATGTTAGATCCAGTTCTTTTTTCGGATCTCTTTTATTTTATGCTCTTTTGTTAGATTCGTTCCTTTTTCCGGATCTCTTTTATTTTATGCTCTTTTGTTCGATCCTTTCCTTTCCTCCGGATTGCTTTGTTCGATCCAGTCCTTTCCTCCGGATTGCTTTGCTCGATCCGGTCCTTTTTTTCGGATTCTTTTTAATTCCAGCTTTTATTTTTCTCGTAATTTAATTTTCCCGCTATTTAATTTTTCGCACTTTAAATTACCGCATTTATTTCTGCTCTTTATTTTATCTTTTGTTCGATCCGGTCCTTTTCCTGATTTTTAATTTCCGCAATTATTATTATGTTTTGGCATTTATATATATTTGCTTTATTTTCTTGCACTCGGATATTAAATTATGTAATGCGGGGTCTTTTTATTCGACGGTAAATGTGGCCAGTATAAAACGTAGTGATGGTGGTCTTGCCATTTACTTTCGAATAACGGGACCCTTAAAATAGACTCGCATGTATAACCGAATTTTAAATTAATTGTCACTTTAATTCACAAAGTTTAATATTAATAAAGCAGTAATTATTTATTTTCTTTTTATGGTACCAATTTTTGGGCGGTATGTTGGTGCAAAAACCTTCCCCATCCGTAACCGACTCCCGAACCTGCTTTCAAACGAATCTCTGATTTATGGTGTCCGTCCTACATCAGTGGCCAATGGCGCTCCAATTTTTACCAAGTTTTTTTATTTTTTTTCAAAAACACGAAATTTTAAAAGAACTCTCCATTTTCCAAACATTTTTCCAAATAACCAAAGGAAACCTACTACTCCTTTTTTAGCGATCTCATACATTCGAAACTTTTTAATTTTTGAATTTCAAAAAAGGTCATTACACCAAAGCAAGGTTGCAATCGGAGCAGGAGTATAAGACCTCATTACCATAACCGCAAGTACTGCATTTGCTTCCCTTGCTATAAACAAGGGGTTGTTCATGTGATTTGTGTTCAAGGATGTTAGACAAAGAATTGCACGTGTGACCACCCAACTAATGGATATGTTCTATTTTGATAATTCAACTAAAAAAATGAAAAATCACACCATCTTAAATAATTGTATAATTATACATTTGGTCCCTGTTAGTTACCTATTATATCATTTTGGTCTTAATTTTAATTTAATTAAATAAATTAATCACTCATTTAAGCGAGGTCATGTGTCATCATCTTATTAGACTATTTATTTTTAATTTAATAAATTTATTTTTATCCTCCAATTAGGGGTGACATGTGTCACATGATTGGAGAAAGAAAATAAATGTAAGCAACTTGGCTTTGGGGGAATCAAACCCAATCATGGGTGGTGTAAATGGCATGATTTTACCATTATGCCAAGCATAATTTTGAGATAAAGAGTACAAAATGTAATATATGTGTTAGTTGTTAATTCTCGAAAAAAGGAAATAAATATGAATTAAGAGGACTTCGAACTTGACACACTTAGGATGTATACAAACATCCAAACCAATAAAATAAATCTAATAATTAAATTAGAGTTCACATAATTTTGTATATATTTTAAATTATAGTTAGTGCACGATTTAAAATAAAAATTGGTTTTAAGATTTTTGTATTTTAAACTAAATTTAATATATTTTTCTTTTCTACATTTATTTTTATAATTTCAATATATAATCGTTGAATTGATTTTTTAACTTAATTAAAAATTTCAATATTTATTAAAAATTTAGCCAGTACTGCTATCGCCGGTTGACATGCTGTCTCTTATCATTTTCGTCTGAAGACCCACACGATCGTTTACCTTATTTTTTTATCGTCGGAAATCGTCGAACGACGTCTCAATCAAATGACAAACGCAAAATCTTCATTCGAACGACGAACAACAGCCGAAAAGACGACCGACATCGTGCTACAAAAGCAGGGGACTTCATTCCAGTGGCAACGGCGTGATGACTGTTGATTTAGGGCCTTTTGTGAAATATGATAAAATTGGAGTTTTTTAATTCAAGTTTTTTAAAAAGAAAAAATTAGTTAAAAAAGTAGAAATTAAAACTTATCATGTGTCACTTTTAATTGTTTAACAAATTTTTTTAACAATAGTTAACGGTCAAGCACCTAAAATTAACGAAATAAAACGGTAAGTATTTATTTTTACCAAAAAAAGTAGGAACCTAAAGTATACAAGAGATATAATTGGGACACTTATTTATATTTAAATCATTTATATTTTAAGATCAGGTTTGAAGTGAATAAATTAATATTTAATTTTGGGTCGAATGAGATCAATTTTAAACGATAACATATCGGGTCGGATTCAGAGCAACTAAAAACACGCCACGCCATTTGACTATTCTTAACCTCAACCACTAGTTTAAAAAAAGAGAGAAGAATATGCTTCCTCAGTATTTGCACCAACATCATTGATCAGTTCAATACCTTCAATTATTATTTGATTTCATTTCCTTGATGTGGTGAAATGGAACTGTGCTTTCAACCTTTAATTATGTGTTACAAAATACTTGGGGAGCTTGATCAGTTGAAGAAATTTAATGAATGCAATATAAATGTATAAAAACTTATTTTCACATTAGATAAACATAAGGGTAAACTACAAAAATTGTCCCTGAACTTTTAAGGAATTTACATTTTGATCATGGAACTTTTAAAACCTACAATACAGCTATTGAACTTTTAATTCACTTGCAATATGATCACTGCGGTTAGCTGCCGTTAAGAACAGCTGACATGGCATGTCAAAACGTCTTCTTCGCAATAAAACCCTAAAGTCTGAAACTGAAAAACATGCTTCTGCAAAAGGCCAGGAGGATAGTGCAACTGGCTTAACTTCAATGGAGATTGAACACATGACAACACAGACTTAAATACATATTTAAATACAACAAATGCCATTAAAAGAAAGGGAATGAATAAATTATAATGGTCACAAACTAAACAAATATAATACCCTTACAAGATAAATAAACAAACCAATTTTAACGTTTTAAAAAAACAATACAAGAAGAAAAACGAGCTTACATCATACTGGTTTAAGTCCTTGTCTGGTAACAGGATTCACTGGCATGATGTAATTCAAATGAAAATATATTAAAAAATTCAAAATTTTAAAAATATCAATTCATTTTAAATGTGCTCGCCAGTTTAGATTCGCTAAATGAATTTAATATAATTTTAAATTTTTAATATAATTTTATATATGCAATGATTTAATTAAATTTTTTAATAAATATTGAAATTATTAATTAAGTTACAAAATCAATTCAATTATTATATATATGTGAAATTATAAAAATAAACGTGGAAAAGAAAAATATATTAAATTTAGTTTACAAAATACAAAAATCTTAAAACTTTTTTTATTTTAAATTGTGCACTAACTATAATTTAAAATATATACAAATTGTTGTGAATTTTAATTTAATTATTAGATTTATTTTATTGGTTTAGATGTTTGTATGCATCCTAACTGTGTCAAGTTCGAAGTCCCTGGCCTTAATCCACATTTATTTTATTTTTTCTGCCATTAACAACCAACTCGTATATTAAATTTTGTAGTCCTTATCTCAAAGTTATGCTTGGCCTAGTGGCAAAGCCATGCCATTTACACCAACCCATGCCTAGGTTTGATTCCCCCAAAGCCAAGTTACTAGCATTTATTTTTTTCTCCAATAAGGTGGTGACATGTGTTGTGAATAATTTATTTAATTAAATTAAAATTAGGACCAAATTGATATAATAAATAACTAACAGGGACCAAACGTGTAATTATACATTTTTTTGTTAATTGCCACATCATGTCCCTGTTAGATTTAACGACTGGTGGTTTGATTATGACCAATTAAATAGTTTGGGTATAATTTTCTTTTTTAGTTGGGCGGTCAAAATAGGACAAACCCTATAGTTGAGTGGTCAGTCACACAAGTAGTTTACCCCTCTCTCGGAAAAAAAATATTAACAAATTTTTCAAAAAAAAAATCAACAAGAACCGAAGCAAAATAAAGAAAGAATAAATCTCAAATTTATACATAAACTCTTATTAAATGTATAATGTTATACATTTAATTTTAATTTTATGTAATTTTATATGTCAAATTTTATTTTGATTCAAATTTTTCAAATCATTAATATTATTGTCGACTTAACAATATTTGACCTTTATATATAACATACACAAATAATTATATTTATCTAATATGAAAATAAATTAATATATTTATTTCTTTAAATATGTATAATTGAATCAAAATCATACTACATTAAAGTAGGGTAAAATACCAAAATGGTCATTGAACTTTGTTAAAAAATACAAAATGGTAACCAAACTTTCAAATGTTACAAAATGGTAATTAAACTTTATGTTTTGTAACAAAATGGTAACTCGGCCGTTAGAGGCCGTTAAATACTTAACGCAACTATTATGAAATTTTGTATAATAGCACATTTAGTCCTCCATATTTACACATTCAATCAATTTAATCTAATTTGAAAAAAATCAATAAATTTAACCCTAATTATTTACACATTATTTTAATTTGGTCTTATTTATAATTGGAAATAAAATTAAATATTAAATATTTACACAAAACTGCTTTAAAATATTTAAGAGAATAAATAAACAGAGAATTATTTAGATAAAAATTCCAGACCTTGAATGAGAATTTAATGAAAAAATCAAAACAATATTAAATATTTACACATAACTGCTTTAAAATATTCAAGAGAATAAATAAATGGTCAAGTTACCATTTTGTTACAAAACATAAAATTTAATTGTCATTTTGTAACATTTAAAAGTTTGGTTACCATTTTGTTTCTTTTAACAAAGTTCAATGGCCATTTTGATACATTACTCATTAAAGTATTCTTTAAATATAGGGTAAATCACATGGGTGACTACCCAATTATTGGATCCGACTTATTTTGACCACCCAACTAAAAAAATTGAAAATTTGACCACCAAACTATTTAATTTGTCATATTTTGACCACCAGCCGTTAAAATCTAGTGGAGAGGTGACGTAACTGTTAATGTAAATTTGTATAACTATATATTTGGTCTCTGTTAGTTACCTATTATATCAATTTGATCCTAATTTTAATTTAATTAAATAAATAAAATTATTTTTATTTAATATAAATTTAATTTAATTTGATCCTAATATAATTTATTTTTAAATAAATCTAAACAGAAGGCCAAGGATTCAAACAAGGGGAAATGATTATGGAAGAGAAGCAAAAGTTGGGGATTGGATTGCATAGCTTGCCACTGAAGAAGCAAAAATTCACCGAAATTTGGTGTAGTTTACCAAAAAGTGCATAGAATTTCTATTATCTAATGTTGAAGATGATGACTAGTGAATAAAGAGGATGGGGAACTTTTTAAGGATTTTGAAAGATTTTTTATACCTTAATGTGTCACGTTAGTAGTTCTTAACGGCAACTGACAGTAGTGACTACGTTGCAAATGAATTAAAAGTTCAATAATTATATTGTAAATTTTTCAAATTTGGTAACCTAAAATAAAAATATCCTAAAAGTTCAGAGACTGTATATTTAGTTTACCTTAAATATAATTATTTCTGTAACGTCAAATGATACTATATCAATAATAATGTTAGTGGTTTGTTAAAATTGAAAAAAAAAATTGAGCAATCATATTTGACCGGTTGGTTAAGCTGCTCATTTTATTCTCTCATATTTCCTTAGGTCATGGGTTCTGAACTCACTAAGAGCACCATTTCTTCCATTAGAGTCCCTCCTCCCCATGAAGATTATGTTTAGAATTGAGATTTTTCAAAATAAATTGAAATAAATTAAAATCTTATTTATAAAATTATACAAGATTAAAATTCATGTATTATATTACACAATTCACTAAAGTTTATGTGTAATTTTGAGATTTATTTTTTATGTAACATATTTAATATTTTTACTTTTAGTCGTCGTACACTACATATCATGTGGCAAAATTCTATGCGTGGAGCACACGCAGGGTATCAACTAAGGATTTTTGCTTTTAAAAAAGGCTTAATGTGAATGGATACAAATTTAATACACTTTCATTAGATTTTGTCATACCTATAATACAAATGAATGAAAATATTTTATGTAAAATATATATATTCGTAAAAAATATTTTAATGAATTATTATAAGTGAAGTAATAAGGAATTTATATATAAATTTGATAGTCGTAGATGACACCAACTCAGTAAGAGACTTTACATTCTAGAACAACTAAAATCATAATCGACATTAGATAATAGAAATCTTATGTCCTTTTTAGTGTCCCTTTCTATTCTCTCACACTAAAAAATTAGGATCAAGGGTATATTTTTTAGGATTTAAGGTTTAAGATTTAGAATTTAGGGCTAGAGCTTATAATTTAATTTTTAGTATTGTGACATAGAAAGGGGCACCGAAAAGGGGCAGAGGATTTTGTTTATTAGGGAATAGAAATCTTTTGCCCCTTTTTGGTGTCCATTTCTATGTCCTCACACTAAAAAATTAGGATTAGAGTTTAAAGAATTAAGAGTATGATATATTTTTAGGGTTTAGGGTTTTAGATTTAGAATTTAGGGTTAAAACTTAGAATTTAATTTTTTTAGTGTTGAGGCATATAGGGACGGAGCTAGGGTTGAATCAAGAGGGGGTAAGTTAACTAACTTTGAAATAAATAGGGTTCTAAAAAGTAATTAAATCATAAAAATTAAGGGAATTAAGATTTGATTTCACTCATTTTAAAATGGAAGGTCTTAAAAAGTGATTAAACCAGAAAAAAATTAAGGTTCATGGCTTAATTTCAATAATTTTAACTTAAAGGGTCTTAAAATAATGAACCAATTTTTTTGGAATGTCAAGGACTCGATTGCAAAGGTTTTTAAAACTATTAATGGCCTAAAAATAATTAAATCATTCAAAGTTGGGGGCAATTGCCCCTCCCACCCTCTCTTTAGCTCCGTCCCTGAGGCATAAAAAGGGACACCAAAGAGTGGTAGATGATTTTTATTTTAAATTAGGGTGTAATTTTGCATCATTAAAGAAGGATAGTTTGATTACGTTGAACAATATTGTGTAGTGGCCTAGTGGGCATAACATCCTACTTTTCCAAAGTTTCAAATTCCTTACGCATGTATTTTGAACAAATTCTCTTCACATGTACTCTAAATTTATATAAAAAAAAACAAGTTAAAACAAAGTATTTAAATAGAAAATATATTTGTATAGAGGACATTTATAAGCAAGAAACGCACACCAATGGGTCGGGGACTTGAACCAGGCGATCACATCTACTGTAAAAGAAATGGAGGTCTATACGATCACCATGGTCTGCTTCTCTTTCTTTTCCATATATATATATACATGTATGGGTGTTTATGATTAAGCCCTGCAGGAATATATGTGGGAGATTATATGGTGATTCATCTCCAAGGAAAAATAAAGAAATCTGGGCCGTTACCTCCGTGCCAGAAATGTGGAAACAAGCGAGTCATCAATGGTGAAATAGCCAAAGTATGCGTCGATTGTTTCCTTGAAGGTGAAAAGCTTAAGATCTATGACTATGGAGTTTGCTTTCCGGAATTCATTATCAGAAGAAGCGGGACTTGCTCCCAACGCCATTCTAAGCCTCCATATGAAGTTATTCAGACCGCAATCGATTTCCTCGAAGGCAAAAGGTGTGCCCGCTACGACCTGCTCATCAACAATTGCGAGGACTTCGCCATTTTTTGCAAAACGGGCTCCAAAGGGAGTGCCCAGGTTACGGGCGTTATTACAGCTACGGGCGTTATTGCAGGTGCAAGTCTTATATCCCCCCCTGTTGGCCTTGCTCTTGCAGGAAATTACGTGCTCTCGAAGTTTTTGAGGCGTTAACAAATGGTTCGAACTCGTCGTCAACTTCTGCAACTGGTTCACAAGTCTTAAAAATGTTATAAGATCCCAAATTCCAATAAATAAATGTAGAAACTCAAGAAAAGTCAAAGCTACCCTGTGTTTATATTATCCTACCACCATGTCATAAATATACGTCTTTCTCCTATTTCTTATTTAAGAAATGCAGTGTCTTTTTCAATGAAGCCGACAAAGTCAAATTTTTTATTAAGATAGTCAAAATGAATTTATAAATGTTTGGAGGGGTCAAAGTGCAAATTTTTTATTAGACTAATCTATAATTGTATGATTTTTTTAGGGATTACATGACAAAATTTTCATTTTAGAGGGACAAGGTACATGTCCCCTCTAACTTAGTCCCTGAAAAAAGTGATGCATCCTAACAGACATGTAACGACCAGAATTCTGGAACCCGAGAATCGGGTAAACCCGAGTCGCGGACTTTACTTGTCGGGCTAAGATATTAGGCCTTGGGAGCCTTTTTGGGCTTGTCTTGTGTTGTTGGGCTTGCTTGGTGGATGTGGGTTTGGGTTAGGATGAGTTTTGTGGAGGGGTATTATGGTAAAATCATAAATGAAAGACAAAGGCTGGTGAAGCCTTAATTTTTCTTCAGAAAAGTTGGTTTGGTGATATCACCTTGGTCTCTTTGTCTTCCTCTTCCATACCCTCTCATTTCTCCTACCCAAGAACCAAAAACAGAGGTGAAATCCTTGGAGTTGTATTGAGAATCACGTTTTGCTCCTTAAGGGTGCTGTTTTCTGCAAGCAAGGATCTATCTTTCAAGATAAATATCCTTAGAGTTGGTGGAGGTTGAGTTTGAAGCTTGGTCCAAGGAAAAAAAGAGGAAGAAGCTAGGGTGCTGCCTTATTCAAGGAATTTTTTGCTTAAAGTCAGTACATTTCTAACTCCCACATTTCATGAGCATCACAAAATGAATGCCTTGCTTGGTTTTATGATTTATGGGTGTTAAGTTGGGTTTTTAGAAGCTTGAGCTTCTTTAATGGTAAATTAGAGACTAGGTGTTGTTAATGTGTAAAATTGGTAGCAAACCACCAAATAAACCTTCAATAACATGTAAGAACGTTTTGGGGCTTAACCATTTAGGTTAAGGGCTAGGATTGTGAAATCCTGAGCTTCAGAGTTCGAAATCGGGGCTCGCGTACCGGTACAAGGTAGTTCGTATCGGTACACCTTAGTAAGAAGGTAGGGCGTTATGTGAGGGGCGTACCGGTATTTCTCAAGTATCGGTACCCCATGCTTGATAGAAATTCCAGTGGCATTTTCGTGTACCAGTACGCTAGGGGTGTATCGGTATCGTTGTTCCATTGCCTGAGGAAGGCCTTTGTGCACCGGTACGTATTTAGGATAGTACCGGTACAATATAGGGATCGGTACGGGGCATTGCGTACATGTATTAGGTATTGATACGGAGGTTGGCGTACCGGTACGATATGTTGTTTAGATTCGTTCGAACTTAAATCGAGCATCGGTACTCGAAGAGAAGTATCAGTACCTAGAGGGGTGTACCGATACCCATGTAGGAGTATTGGTACTCGTAGAGCAATCTGCCCAAGAATTTCGAGGTTGCATTCGGGGGTTCTATAATTTGAGGTAAAGGGCCCAATGGGTCCCTAAAGGTATAAAATGAATTCTAAAACCGATAAATTAAGGTTTATAACCCACATGTGGAATAAATGGCTAATGGCTTGGTTATTGTTGAGTGGGTTGCTCGTTTTAATAATCCATAAGGATTCATGGTGGATCGGTTGATGCTGTGTGGAGATTGGGGTCCTTGCTGTGTGCTTAAGGGACGCCCATATGGACTAGTTGCAGTGAATATTGAGGTGATCTAATGAGAATGTCGTGAATGAGTATAAAAGACATATATTAATTACAGTAACAAATGAATATGCCTTGAGGCATTTGTAATGGTTAGCTTGATGCTTCTTATCTCTTGGCGAGATGTATGGATGCTCGGGGAGCATATGTTATTTATGTGTCTTGGTTAGAAATTCAGATGTCCTAGAGTTAGTGTAAGGGCACTTATATAAGGGGATATGTACTACGGGCTGTGTGATCGAGTACATCCGATGTGTCCACAGGCTATGTGATATGGATGCAGTTAGAAACCTATCCGTGGCTATGATGAACTGGATAAGGAAACATAACTCGATAGGCTTGCTATTCACGAAAATATCCAATTAAAATATGGTATTGATTTTTATTCTGAATTAAATAGGAGAGTATCAATGACCATTAAACTCGGAATATTTTTTATTCCCACGGTTTAACCTAGTTTTTCCTTATATAAAGGATGCTTCACTTCACTTTTAAACACATCTTGAAAACTTCTCCTCTTCGAAATTACATTAGTATTTTTAGTGATAGTGAAATACGAGAGCTCTATTCGTGATCTCTACATAAGTGATGTTGTAAAAGATCATTTGTTGTTGTATTTTGGGAGACTGGCGACCGAAGAACTCAACAACCAAGGAGTGATCGAATCTGTCTTAAAAAAACAGCGTTCGTACATGTTTCAACGTGTTTCTTATTGATTTATTCGAAACTGATTTAATTTACAATTAAATTGTATTTTCGAATTTTGGTTATTGTATTTTAAATAATATTTATTTGTTTGTTTTGGATTGATGTTATTTTTCTAATAATAGCATCCTTATGGAAAACAATATCCATGTTCCATATCGGGCAGAAATTGGACCAGATTTTCCAAGACACCATACACGAGAAGAACATGTGACTTCGAACATATTACAAAAAGGGCACATGGAGTCTCCCTCTGATGAGATTCTTCTTTTAGTAAGCTCGATTTTTACGGGGACGCGTTGATCTAGGACCATCCACAAGAAAGCCTTCACTTTGATAGGGGCAATGCCTAGTCAAACTACCCTCTTCCAATTGAAATCCGAGATCGAATCAGCAGCAAGAAGTAATCCAACAGATTTTACAGAGTATTTCCATCGCTGGACCCCAGCCATTTAACCGAAGTTCCCTTGGAAGAAATGTGACGAGTTATTCACTAAACTAAGTGTTCATTTGTGATATGAAATATAAAATTTAATATATGTTTTAGTTTGATGTTAATACAAAAAAAAATATGAATTAAGAAAATTCGAAAATGACACAGTTGAAACACATAAATAACATTTAAATTATTGTAGAAATATAATATTTAAGTTAAAGTAGACAACATTTTATATTTTTTTATATATTAAAAATTTTAAAATAATAGTTAATTCATGATTTAAAATAACAAATTAAAAATTATATTAAAAATTAATTTAACGAATTTAAATTCACGAATATAACTCTAATCATAAGATAAATTTGATTTCATTAAATGAATTTTTAATATAATTTTTAATTTTTAATTTAACTTAATTTAATTTTGTTAAATATAAAAATATAATAATTAAATTAAAGTTAATACCATGAAAAAATAAATAAATAAGATTAACAATAAAATTAAAGTTGACTTGAATATAATTTTTACTTTTAGTATAATTTAATATATATATATATATATAAATATATAAAATGTTGTTGACTTTAATTTAAATATTAAATAAAAATAAATTCCTCTAATAAAAATAAATGATTAAAGTCCTCTAATAAGGTGATGTAATATGTCGGCACTTAATTGAGTGATTAATTTATTTAATTAAATTAAAATTAATATCAAATTGATATAATAGGTAACTAACATAGACCGAATGTGTAGTTATACAAATTTACATTAACAACCATGTCACCCCTCCATTAGATTTTAATAGCTGGTGGTCAAAATAGGACCAATTAAATAATTGGTGGTCAAATTTTCACTTTTTTTAAATTGAATGATCAAAATAAGTCAAACTTAATAGTTGGATGGTCATCCAAATAATTTACCTTTTATTAATACAATTTAGTTTTTGATGTGAAATTTTTTTTGCAGCAACTACAATCGCCAAATGGTGACTTCTCTAGTAAACACATCGCTAGTTAAGCCAGTAAAGCTCTCGAAATCGAAGGCCAAGGATTCAAACAAGGGGGAAATGATTATGGAAGAGAAGCAAAAGTTGGGGATTGGATTGCAGTGCTTGCCGCAGAAGAAGCAAAAATTCATCGAAATTTGGTGTAGTTAATTGAAAAAGGTCAGAAAATTTTTATTATCTAAAGAAGATGATGACTAGTGAATAAAGAGGACAGGGAAATTTTTAAGGATTTTGAAAGATTTTTTATACTTTAACATGTTACATCAGTTATTTTTAACGACAACTGATAATAGTGACTATATTGCAAATGAATTAAAAGTTTAATAAATGTATAGCAAAATTTAAAAGTTCAGTAACTTAAAATACAAATATTTTAAAAGTTCATAGACTATATATATAGTTTACCTTAAATATAATTATTTTTGTAACGTCAAATGATATTATATCGATAATGATGTTAGTGGTTTGTTAAAATTGAAATAAATTGAGCAAACGCATTTGGCCGGTTGGTTAGTGCTTATCTTTGTTCTCTCATATTCTCTTAGATCGTAAATTCTAAACCAAGTAGGAGCACCATTCCTTCCCTAGAGTCCCTCATTTCCTTGAGAATTAGGATTAGAATTATGATTAAAATTAAAATTTGAATTAAAATTTGTCGAAAAAATTAAAATATCATTTATAAAATTATACAAGATTATTATTCATGTAATATATTACGCAATTCACTAAAGTTTATGTGTAATTTTGAGATTTATTTTTTTATGTAACATATTTAATATTTTTACTTTTACTCGTCGTACACTACATATCATGTGGCAAAATTCTATGCGTGGAGCACACGCAGGGTATCAACTAAGGATTTTTGCTTTTAAAAAAGGCTTAATGTGAATGGATACAAATTTAATACGCTTTCATTAGATTTTGTCATACCTATAATATAAATGAATGAAAATATTTTATGTAAAGTATATATATTCGTAAAAATTATTTTAACGAATTATTATAAATGAAGTAATAAGAAATTTATATATAAATTTGATAGTGACACCAATACTTTAAGAGACTTCATATTCTAGAACAATTAAAATCATGTAAAGCATCCACTTTAGAAAATAGAAATCCTTTGTACTTTTTAATGTCCCTTTCTAGGCTTTCACACTAAAAAATTAGGATTAGAGTTTAGGGAATTGAGGGTATGGTATATTTTTTAAGATTTAGGTTTTAAGATTTAAAATTTAAGATTATAGCTTATAATTTAATTTTTTAGTATTGAGGCATAGAAAGGGGCACCAAAAAGAGGCAAAGGGTTTTTGGTCATTAGGGAATAGAAATCCTCTACCCTTTTTTTGTGTCTGTTTCTATGCCCTTATACTAAAAAATTAGGATTAGAGTTTAGAGAATTAAGGGTATGGTATATTTTTAGCGTTTAGGGTTTTAGATTTAGAATTTATGGTTAAAACTTAGAATTTAATTTTTTTTAGTGTTAGGGCATAGAAAGGGGCAACGAAGAGTGTCAGATGATTTTTTTCACATTAGGATGTAATTTGGCATCATTAAAGAAGGAGTTAAGCCTTAGTTGGCTTCGCATTGTAATTATTAAGGAAATTTTAAATTTGACTTAATTTAATTTTTAATTCCCAAATTTTGTTTATTTTTTATATAAATTGTCATCATATATTAGCTTTAGAACCCTTAAGTGGGAGGGAGGGGTTTTCACCCCCCATATAGTGTTGTAATGTACTTCCAGAGTACCGATCCTTATATTTCATGGGGTTTTCACCTCCATATGGTATAAGGGTC
This sequence comes from Hibiscus mutabilis, assembly GCA_019671005.1. NCBI lineage: Eukaryota > Viridiplantae > Streptophyta > Magnoliopsida > Malvales > Malvaceae > Hibiscus > Hibiscus mutabilis. The sequence continues at coordinate 91,032 of JAGYYJ010002767.1, forward strand.
GTATTCCCCCGAATTAATGTCTCAGCGACAGTTCAGGTACCTTTACTCTAGAACCGAACCCCATATAATGAACCATAGTATCCGTCTTTTAACCACGCCGTCATGATACCCATTAGGAATACCCCTTTTAGGATTTGTTTTTTTATTTCCCTGTTATTATTTTTCTTTTTTTTGTATATATATTTTTTATTGTGTGCGCATTTTAATTAATTATTTATTGTTAAGTATTTAAATTACTGTTTATTCGATTATTTTACTGCACTACCCCACTTTCTTTATTGTTTTTTTTTTACATTCGCATTGCATATCATCTCATACCATAAGTGTTGATTCGAGAATAACCCAATTTAGAGGGTGTACCTAAATGGGAGAGAAGCCTGTGATACAAGAGCGATAATACAACAGTATCGGGTTAGGACAAACAAAGACCAACGAAAAAGATGATTCGACTGCGAGATATGAAGCGAACGAAGAGACAATGCAATTTAGGCACGTTATTCGAGACTCGACTCATTTGCATCCAGGTCTACCAAAGAAGAGACCTTTGCTTACATTCTCCATGCATAGACTAGCTATCTCTCTAAAAAACCCTCAAGTGCATAGATTGCGCTGCCATAGGACTTTGAACAGTGAAAGAAGAAAATGACGAGACCCTCCCTCAAACCGAGGACGATGCTAAGATGTAGAGTACGAATTGTACTTTACAAAATCAAGATATTAAGACAAGACGCTATGCATTATCTGTAGTTCATTTCAGCTTCTTGACAGACATTTTCTCCTAGCGGAAGCCTTTCTAAGGATTACTTGCGAATCAACACTTCATTTTGGCATGACATTTAAATATTTAGTTGTACATTATAATGTGCATGCATTATTAAAGATAATTGGGCTAGTTGTGTAAATACCATGGAGATAATTTAAACTCAAGTTACTATCATGCCACATCATTACGGTACTCGCTTGTAAGTAAAGAAAATGGAAAATCGAGTGACTGAACTAGAACATGGTCAAAAGAACTTGGAAAACTGTTTTGGATAGGGCTGAACAAAACATCAGCGAACAGGTCATCTAGTCACAAGCTGTAATTCTGACCCAGATATCTATTTTGCTCGGAAAGGATACAGATGACACCATAGAAGAGCCAGAAGGTACTACATCTCACATCAGGGTTCAATCGGACATGCCGATCCCCGAAAAGAAGAGATCATGTCAACACCACTAGGGTATCCACCAACCGTCAGAAAAGAGGGACCACCAAGCAACCGATTAATCTGGAAACAACCTATGAGGAAGAAGTACCAGACCTCGACTTGGTAGAAAAGACCAGAGCCATTTTGGCAAGACTGACAGAAAAGTTGGTGCAATGCGCTTAAACAATGCCAAGTTTAAGAAATGGATAATTCAAATGTCCATCGAAAATCCATTTTTACGCATGGTCGAAGGGAAATAAATCATTTGAGAAAATCCAATGTCATTATTGGTATAAACTGATTGTACATAGGGGAATAATATAACTAGCCCGGAACAAACGGCTACCGGTAAAGGCAACTCAAAACCATTCATCCCTGTGCATTCGGGGAAAATGCAAAAGAAATCTAATAGCAGAATCAAATGTTTAAAACTTTTATTTGATCCCTCTTCGTTAGTGTTGTAGCTGGATCAAATATCAAGACTTTCATCTTTCGATCCTATCTCTTTGTTAGTATGGCGGCTGGATCATAGCCATTTTGACAAGTCCAATAGAAATATTGGCGCAACGTGCTTAAACACGGTAAAGTTTAAGACAAAGGAAAATTCAAATATCCATCAAAAATACATTTTTACGAATGGTCAAAGGAGAATAAATCCTTTGAGAAAATTCAATGTCATGATTGGTATAAACTGATTATACCCAGGGGAATGGTACAACTAGCCCGGAGCAAACGGCTATCGGTAAAGGCAACTCAAAACCATTGATCCATGTGCATTTGGGAAAAATGCAAAAGAAATTAGACTGAAGAATCAAATGTTCAAACCTTCAATAGACTTCGCCTTTGCATCAATGTTGCAGCCAAGTCAATCTTTCTCCAAATTGTGCTTACAAGAACAACAAAGAAGATCAAATGAAGCCTAAGGAAGAAATGGTGGTCAGAGCAAGAAGAACAACAAAGAAGATCAAATGAAGCCTAAGGAAGAAATGGTGGTCAGAGCAAGAACCCTTACCCCAAACCTGATTGTTTAGTTTCAGAAAGTATTGTTTCATGCCCAAGATGATCAGAAATCGGGGCATGAGCTTAAAATTTTCCAATCTTCATCTTTCAATGAAGTAGTGAAAATCAGCTTGTAGTTTTGTAGCAGGATATCATTTCATGCCTATGACGGTCAGAAACCGGGGCATCATTCAAGGTTTTTTTAGCCTTTAGCTTTCATGGAAACAACAAAAACCTTCTGATAGTCTTGTAGCAAGTTACACTTTAATGTCAAGCGGTCAGAACCCGGGGCATCTTTTCAATTTTGCAGTCTTCAGCTTTCAAAAAAGCAGTGAAAATCATCCGGTAGTTTCGTAGCAAGATACCATTTCATGCCTATGACGGTCCAAAACTGGGGCATCCTTCGAGGTTTTTCTAATCTTTACTTTCATGGAAGCAGCAAAAACCTTCCAGTAGTCTTGTAGCGAGTTACACTTTGATGTCAAGACGGTCAGAACTCAAGGCATCCTTTCAATTTTTCAGTTTTCAGGGAAGCAATGAAAATTTTCTAATAGTCTCACAGCGAGATTGCCATTTTAATGCCTATGATGATCAGAAATCGGGGCATGAGCTTAAAATTTTCCAGTCTTCAGCTTTCAAGGAAGCAGTGAAAATCATCCGGTGGTTTCGTAACAAGATACCATTTCATGCCTATGACGGTCAGAAACTGGGGCATCCTTCGAGGTTTTTCTAGTCTTCAGCTTTCATGGAAATAGCAAAAATCTTTCGGTAGTCTTGTAGCGAGTTACACTTTAATGTCAAGTCGGTCGAACCCGGGGATCTTTTCAGTTTTCTAGTCTTCAACTTTTAGAGGAGCAGCGAAAATGTTCTAATAGTCTCACAACATGTCATTTTTGTGCATATGACGATCAGAAATCGGGGCATGATCTTAAAATTTTCTAGTCTTCAGCTTTCAAGGGAGCAGCGAAAATTTTCTAATAGTCTCGTAGCAAGATGTCATTTCATGCCTATGACGATAAAAAATCGGGGCATGATCAAATTGAGCCACGTCTCCCCCCACCACTCATTTTGGCTATAAATAGCAGTGGGATGGGAAAGACTCGGCAACAATGGAAATTGGCCACAATGAAATGGCCATGAATCATGATGGCTGAGCAAGCATTGCTTGCAAAGAGAGCAGTGCTCTCGGGGATTAAATTCTCCGCGGTGGTTCGGTCAATCACCCGATCAGAGGTTTTTTGTAGTTCGATCAAGTTAATTTTTAGGCCATGATAAGATGGCACCGAGATCTTGGTGGGGGTCGGTCAAAGTTTTTCATTCAAGCTCTTAGTGGGGTAAAATTCAATATTTATCTTTGCATTTATTTATATAATAATATATAATTTTGTTGATTATGCTTTTTTATATTGGCATATTTTTAATATGTTTTGTATATTATTTCACTTTTAATTTTTGCATCGTTTTTTACTTTCTTAATTTCAGTTCTTTTTTTTATATATTCGATGCCTTTTATTTTTATTTTATTTGTGTATTTTTTGTACATAATATATAGTATTATTATGTATATTTGATAAGTATAACATATATATAATATGTATAATATATTTATACGTGTATATATATATATATATATATATCATATGTATAACATATACTTATATATATAATTATGTAATATGTGTAATATATATTATACTTATAATATGTATATAGTATAACATTTGCTTTATATAGTATTTGTATAATATGCATATTTATATATAAGATATGTATAAAATATTATTTATGTATTTATGTTTACATGTATATATTAATATATATATATTGTATATTATACAGTATTTTATTTGTTTTTATTTTATTACTTTATATTTACATTTATATTAACTTTATGTTATTTATTATTTTACATAAATATCGTATATAGTATTTTGCCCCATTGTTCCGATATTTTTATTAGGAGTGTCATCCTGGCCATCCGGGTGTCATCTCCTTTGAATGTCGTGAATACTAAGGCAGATTTAAACTGTTGTGCATGCATATTGGAAATTAATTATTAAATTAAATCGAATTTTCATTTTCCTTAATAAATATGATGCGAACCTGTAGGTACCAATTTTGCGCGTAGTGGTGGTGCTAATACTTCCCCTCTCGTAACCAACTCTCGAACCCATCTTTGGTTTACTTTTTCTGTGTCCGGTCTACCTTATCCAAGTGACCGGTGGCGACTCCATTTTTTACCATTTTCTTTTTTTTTAAAACACGAAGCCCCCATTCCGAAAAGCGGGTTTCCAGGTAAGCCCGAACGAGAAGGTCGCTACAATATATATTCGTAAGAATTATTTTAACGAATTATTATAAATGAAGTAATAAGGAATTTATATATAAATTTGATAGTCGTAGATGACACTAACTCAATAAGAGACTTTATATTCTTGAACAACTAAAATCATATAAAGAATTCACATTAGATAATAGAAATCTTATGTCTTTTTTTGGTGTTCTTTTTATGCTCTCACACTAAAAAATTAGAATTAGAGTTTAGGGAATTGAGGGATGATATTTTTTTAGGATTTAAGGTTTAAAATTTAGAATTTAGGGCTAGAACTTAGAATTTAATTTTTTAGTGTTGGGACATAGAAAGAGGTACCGAGGTACCGAAGAGTGGCAGATGTTTTCTGTTTCACATTAGGGTTTAATTTTGCATCATTAAAGAAGATCGTTTGATTACGTTGAACAATATTGTGTGGTGGGCATAAGAACCTACTATTCCAAAGTTTCAAATTCCTTAAGCATTTATTTTGAACAAATTCTCTTCACATGTACTATAAATTTATAAAAAAAATACACTAGTTAAAACAAAGTATTCAAATAAAAAATATATTTGTATATAGGACATTTGTATATAGGCTTCATTAAAAATTTCCTCAATACCCCAAACATTATATCAAAGATATAATAATGAAGATACAAGAAGGGGGAAAAGATTGCCCAAATTATTTTATTCAATACTCCTTGAAGGTTACATGGATACATATAGAAGGCTACGCAAGACAAGTCTTAAGATCACGATATCCCTATGAAAATAAGATCAAGTTAAATCACAGTAAGCGGAGATACCCAATACTGAAAACAGAAATTAGACTATCACCCCCTTCGCAAGCGTGTCAGCCTCGATATTGCACACCCTTGGAGTGTGCCTCACATAGAACATCTCTCGTAAAATTACCGAGGCAATATTGCACATCAAATCAGCAAAACAAGGAGGAGCTTTTGAAGGATCAAGGAGCCATCCCACTACCGTTAAGCTATCACTTTCCGGGGTTAACTTAAATCTGTAATACCATTCTAATTTTAGGAATACCTTCACTGCATGTTCAATGGCCAAAGTTTCAGCCAGGTCGGGAGATCCTTCACCAATCGGGCAAGAGGAAGAAAAGAGAGTGCACCCCAATTCGTTCTTAAGAATCCCCCAATTCCTCCTGTGCTACCATCCAATTTCATTGCACCATCCATATTGAATTTAAGAAAACCGGAAGGCGGTGGCTGCCATGGGATTGGAGCCAGAGCCCTCGAATCCCTGTCCCTAATGTTCTCGGCACAGACTGGATTTGATATCCTTAATAAAGATGGATGCATCTGGAAATTTAGCCTTGAACCACTAGGCTAACCTTGATTTAATTATCAATAATAACTGTAGCACGTTCAGATATTTCCCATTAAAAACAATCTCGTTCCGAAAGAGACAGATCGACCAAATGACCTCGAAAGGGATCAGAGATCACATGAATCTTCGATTACCACCACCTGTTGCCGAGTGCCATTCAATCAAGAAACTCATAGCATCCTCATGAAGAACAGTATCCATGTTCCATATCGCGCAGAAATGGGACCAGATTTTCCAAGACACCATACGCGAAAAGAACAGGTGATAAATAGATTCTTCGAACATACCACAAAAAGGGCACATGGAGTCTTCCTGTGATAAGATTCTTATTTTAATAAGCTCTATTTTTACGGGGACGCGTTGATGTAGGACCCTCCACAAGAAAGCCTCCACTTTGATAAGGGCAATGCCCATCCAAACTACCATCTTCCAATTGAAATCCGAGATCGAATCAGGAGCAAGAATAATCCAACAGATTTTACAGAGTATTTCCCATCGCTTGACCCTGGGAAGGACGCAGAATTTTAGGTTAGAAGGGATGAACTTATAAATTTTTAAATGGTAAACTTATAATAATTAAGGGGCGAAAATAGATTTTCAATAAAAATACATAAAAAAATTCTAAAAATTTTTTAAATCGTATAAGAATTTTAAATTTTTAGGGGGCGACCGCCCCGTCCAGCCCACTCGGTCTATCCCTGGCTGGACCCCAGCAATTTAACCCAATTCTGTCCGAGATCTGATCCGATAAAGTTTGCGAGAACATAGTTCAGTCCATTGCAGCGTTTCCCAGTCATACAATCTCCTTCTCAAAATAATCTTCCATTCCCACTCAGATACTCTCTTGATGCCAAATTGAGATTTTGCCATACTGTTTTTTGGCCAAAGCAAATAAGCGCCGGAATTTATCCATTAAAGGTGAATTTCCCACCCAAATGTCCTGCCAAAATCTTACAGAATTGTCATTACCAACCTGGATCTTGAAATTGTTCTTTATTTAATTCAATTAAAATTAGGATCAAATTGATATAATACGTAACTAATATAGACCAAATGTGTAGTTATACAAATTTACATTAACAACCACGTTACCCCTTCGTTAGATTTTAACAGTTGGTGGTCAAATAGGACCAATTAAATTGTTTGATGGTCAAATTTTTTGTTTTTTAAGTTGGGTGGTCAAACTAGATTGGACTTAATAATTGGGTAGTCACCTAGATAATTTACCCTTTTATTAATAAAATTTACTTTTTAATGTGGGAAAAAAATTGCAATAACTACAACCGCCAAATGGTGACTTCTCTAGTAAACGCATCGTTAGTTAAGCCAGCGAAGCTGTCGAAATCGAAGGCCAAGGATTCAAACAAGGGGGAAATGATTATGGAAGAGAAGCAAAAGTTGGGGATTGGATTGCAGAGCTTGCCACAGAAGAAGCAAAAATTCACCCAAATTTGGTGTAGTTTACAGAAAAAGACACAATTTCTATTATCTAATGTTGAAGAAGATGATGACCGGTGAATAAAGAGGGTGGGGAACTTTTTAAGAATTTTGAAAGATTTTTTATATTTTAATGTGTCACATTAATTATTCTTAACAACAATTAACAGTAGTGGTTATATTGCAAACGAATTAAAAGTTCAATAGTTGTATTGTAAATTTTAAAAGTTCAATAATTTAAAATATAAATATCTTAAAAGTTCAGAGACTATATATATAATTTACATTAAATATAATTGTTTCTGTAACGTCAAATGGTACTATATCAATAATAATGTTAGTGGTTTGTTAAAATTAAAATAAATTGAGCAAGTATATTTGGTCGGTTGGTTAAAGTGCTCATATTTGTTCTCTTATATTCCTTTAAGTCATGGGTTTTAAACCCACTAGGAGCACCCCTTCCTTCTCTTAGAGTTTCTCCTTCCCCTAAAAATTAAAATTAAGATTAAGATTAAAATTAAAATTAGTCAAAAAATTGAAATAAATTAAAATCTCATTTATAAAATTATACAAAATTAAAATTCATGTATATATTACACAATTCAATAAAGTTTATGTGTAATTTTGAGATTTATTTTTTTATGTAACATATTTAATATTTTTACTTTTACTCGTCGTACACTACGTAGCATGTGGCAAAATTCTATGCGTGGTGCCCACGTAGGGTATTAACTTTGACCTGAGGATTTTTGCTTTTAAAAAAGGCTTAATGTGAATGGATACAAATTTAATACGCTTTCATTAGATTTTGTCATACCTATAATATAAATGAATGGAAATATTTTATGTAAAATATATATTTGAAAAAATATTTTAACTGTTATGAATATTTATCTATGTGGATGTCTATCATGATAAGAACTTTATCAATGACATTTGATTTACTTTATCATTATGAATATTATCTTCATTAATTAGAGTTTAATGTATTATATACTTCTTATGTCTATAAATAGATGATTTGATGAAGGCATTATACACAAGTCAACATTAAGAATAATACAAATCTCCTTTTTTCTCTCATCTATTTGTTCTTTTATTCTTGTTCATTGTTATTCGTTATTTTATTTACAACACGTTACCAGCACGATCTCGCTCGATTATCAGGGTTTTTGTTAGTGGTTCTCCAAAAGGATTTCAATTTGATATTAGTTACTACATATCCTATATATTCAAGTTAACTTGGAAAGTCTGGTATATTTTATTTATTTATATATGTTGATATAACGGTTGATCTATTCTTAAATTAAGATCAATATATTTTGATCTATTTCTTGATTATAAATTTGATATTGCTTTTCGACAGGTTAGTACATTCTAATTTTTTTTAGCTATGATTCTTTATTTTTAATCATAGATTGACTATTTGATTGCTCACTTAAAAAAAAAAACTAATTGTTCTCCAGTGAGCTGTTTGTCTGTTAGCTTGGTCATGGCAGTGAGTGCAACGGTGTTACGAGGATTGAGCTGTAGAAGCATTCAATGCAGAATCTCATGCCCATAACAATAATCCCATGCCCAGAAATCAAAGTAAGTGGGAAAAAGTGTTCGTCTATGACTTGGTCATAGGATTGAGCGTATTAATGTTATCGAGTTTGTTTATTTTATTGAATATTTTTTATTTATTATTATTATTATTTTATATTTGCTCAAAAGCAATAAAATTTTATGTCGAAAAAAATTCGACTATAAATTTCTCTCAAGTTTAGGTTACGAAAATTAATCTTGATAAGAATTTTTATGGAAGACATTCCCTGAAGTGCATGCAAGCATCGTGTTTATTCCATGAGATTATTGGATCTGTTTTATTCTTGTTCTTTTTTATTTAATGCCTAAAGCATATTCTTTAATTGGCTAATATGTTCTATGTTTTGTTGGTTTAATCCAAGTATATTGGCTGGACATCCCGTTCTGCGAGGCTATTGGTCTTAAAGGAGGTTTTTAAAGGACCTTGTGAACTAGTTTAACAATGCCGCTTACGAGGATTAAATCTTATTTGCTCAAAAATAATAATTTTTATGCGTCGAAGAACTCGACAATAGACTTCTCCCAAATTAAAGTTATGAAAATTCATCTTGATCTAAAAATTTTACGGGAAGAATTCCCTGAAGTGAATGCAAGCATGATGTTTATTCCATGTGATTATTGGATAAGTTTTCATTCCCTGAAGTAAATGCAAACATGATAATTTACTATATGGTTAGTGGATAAAACTTGGTTATGTGGATGTTTTAAATTAAATTGAAATTTTATGGTCAGAGAATCACTTATGGGGATATGCTTAACCTTTCTCGCAAACAATGTCGTCTTGCAGACACAATATCATGAAAAAAAAAGTTTTTGGAAAGCCCACTGGCTCCACTCCATTCCCTGAAGTGAATGTGATATTATATAACGGAAGAATAAAGGTCACATTATTAATTATGAGTACAGTCGATGCCATTGGCATAGACATGATAATCATTTTAAGAATGCTTATAACCACCAGAAGTGGGTTTATAAAGATGACAAGAATATATTAAGAAAATAATTTCTTATGCAATGGTACAAACTATTAATCTCGTACTTGTCATATGTCGAAGTATTATAAACCTTTATCCACAATCATGAATGATAAAGAAAAGAAAATATAAACAAATTTTCTTTACGAAAATGGCAAAAATAGTTATGGCGTTATTGGTCCAACTCAATTGGGTATTGTTGATTTACTCATAACCCTTGAAGAGAATAATTCGCAATTTATTTTATTTCCTTATAATCCCTAAAGGGAATAATTAATCTTTTATTTATTTGGCTTTGTGTTAATTTGTTTTACTTATTATTTATTTATGTTAATTTGCTTTATGTTAATTTGTTTTACATATTGTGATAATATGCAAGGGAAAAATATGAGTACTATATCTCAAAGTACTAAAATATCAACGCTCCGGAAGAGCAATAAGTTCTTAAGAGATTATATTTGATAGATAAGCGATTTGATATGATGTGCTATATTTAATATTTTTATTCCCCAAAGTGAATGATACAAAGTACATATTTTTCATTCCCCGAAGTGAATGGAACAAAGCACAAATTGAAAGGTGCATAATTATGCATATTTTTCCCATTTAAAATGCAAAGGAATAATGCGAGTACTATATGCAGGAGTACTAATATCATAGAAGGCTCGGAAAGAGCAAATATGCTATTGCCAAATGGAACTCATTTCCATATTCACAATGCAATATACTCGTCAAAGTCGCAAAGAGGCTTATTGAATTTTAAAGAAATATATATCATATTGAGATTATTAGTCAAAAGGATGCTGACTATCTCCATATTACGAGTATAACTCAAGGCAATAAGAAAATCTTGAAAAAATTACATGCACTGTCATCGGGATTGTACTACACAAGAATTAGTACAAAATTGAAGCTCGTGCTATTGTAAACCGGAAGTTTATTGATAACTTTATTATTTGGCATGACCGGTTAGGCCATCATGGTTTAATTTTGATGCGAAAAGTTATTGAATCTTCATGTGGTTATTCATTGAAGAACTGACAGATTCTTCAAAGTAATGTTTTCATGTGATGCTTGCTCTCAAAGCAATTTGATTATTCAACCATCGTCAGCTAAGATGGATTGTGAATCTATTAATTTTCTGAAACGGATACATGGTGATATGTGTGGGCCTATACACCCTTCTTACAGATCATCTATATATTTTTACAATTTTAATTAATGCGTCAACTAAATGGCCACATGTATCATTATTATCAACTCACAACCTGGCGTTTGCGAGGTTACTTGCTCAGTTGATTAAATTACGAGCACATTTTTTTAGATTCTCCTATAAAGACAATTCGCCTTGATAATGCTGGTGAATTTACTTCCCAGGCTTTTGATGATTTTTTTACGTCAATTGGAATAAGTGTTGAACATCCCGTAGCTCATGTTCATACACAAAATGGTCTTGCAGAGTCATTTATTAAACGTCTTCAATTAATTGCAAGACCATTATTGATGAAGTCAAAACTTCCAATTTCTACTTGGGGACATGTCATATTACATGCAGCGTCACTAATTCGCATCAGACCAACAAGTTATCATAAGTTCTCCCCATTACAAATGGTTTTTGGTCACGAACCAAATATTTCTCGTCTTAGAATTTTTGGGTGTACGGTATATGTTTCGATTGCTCCACCACAATGCACAAAGATGGGTCCTTCAAGGAGATTGGGAATATATTTTGAATTTGAATCCTCTGCGATAATTAAATATCTCGAGCTTCATATTTACAACTCGATTTACTGATTGTCATGAGTCAGTTTTCTCAATATTAGGGGGAGAAAATAGAATAGCTAGGTAAAGAAATAAGTTGGAATGAATTATCATTATCTCAATTTGATCCACGCACCCAACAATATGAACTAGAAGTTCAAAAGATAATTTATTTACAAAACTTAGCAAATAAATTGCCAGATGCTTTTACTGGCCCTAAAAGAGTGACTAAGTCGCATATACCAGCTATGAATGCTCTAATTGAAAATTGATGTCCTGGAAGGACAAACTCTAGTTGTTAATGAGTCTAACTCACGCCTAAAGCATGGTAGACAAGTAGGTTCCAAAGATAAAAATCCTCGAAAAAGAAAATGAGCTATATCTTATGATGGTCCGATCAAGGAATCAACGAATTATGAAAATCTCTAGAAGAGATTAAAAAGGTCTCCAACAAAGACATTATACATGACTCATGTACCTGATAATAAAGAGATCTCAATAAATTATGTCATGTCTGAAAATAAGTGGAACCGAAATCAAATTGACGTTGATAATCATTTGCATGCAATATAGCACTAGAAATTTTGGATTTTGATATGGATCATGAACCATTGTCAATTGGACAATGTAAATAAATAAATGATTGGCCAAAAATGGAAAGAGGCAATTGAGACAAAACTAAAATCTCTTTCAAAAAGAGAAGTATTTTTTATATATAAATGAGTCTTTGTGAGAAATAGAAATGAAAAAGGGGAAATAGCGAGATATAAGCTCGTTTGGTTGCACAAGGATTCTCACAAAGACCTTAGAATCGATTATGAGGAAACATACTCCTCGATGGTGGATGCAATTACTTTTAGATTTTTTATTAATCTGGAAAATAAAAGAAACACTTAGTTTATGCCTAATGGATGTTGTTTCATCATATTTGTATAATTCTCTTGATAATAACATTTACATGAAACTTCCGGAAGGATTTAGACTGTAAAAGTAGTTAATTCAAGTTCTCGCGAATATTATAAAATCAAATTGAACGTATCTATTTATGGATTAAAATAATTTGGGAGCATGTTATATAACCGCCTCAATGAATACTTATTAGCGGAAGGCTATAAGAATGATTCAATTTTCCTGAGCATTTTTATTAAGATATTTAGCTCTGGATTTGTCGTTGTTATTGTGTATGTTGATGATTTGAATATCATTGAGACTCATGAAGAGATCTCTTTAACAATGGAATCCTTGTGCATCAATTTACATACACAGAAAAATGTTTAAAGATATTTTACATGCATAACGCACATTCGTTAAGCACCCTAGTGGTTGTTAAGTCGTTAGATGTAAATAAAGATCCTTTTCGTCCCCCGGATAAAGATGAAGATCTTCTTGGTCCGAAAGTACCATACTTAAGTGCCATTGGTGCACTAATATATCTTTCTAGTCATACACGACCTGACATATAATTTGCTGTAAATTTGCTATCAAGATTTAGTTAATGTCCAACCCGAAGACATTGGAATGGGGTCAAACATATATTTCATTATCTTCAAGGTACGAAAGACATGGGATTATTTTTTTCTAATCTATCCAAAACCGAATTGATTGGTTTTGCAAATGCAGGGTACTTATCTGACCCTCATAATGCTCGATCACAAACCGGTTATGTATTTACATATGGTGGTACTGCAATTTCTTGGCGCACAATGAAGCAAACAATTGTTGCCACTTCCTCTAATCATGCTGAGATTTTAGCTATTCATGAAGCTAGTCGTGAATGTGTATGGTTAAGGTCTGTGGTTCATCACATTCGAGAAAATTGTGGCTTATGCTCCAGAAAAGTAACTCTGACGGTCTTATATGAAGACAATACAGCTTGCATTGCTCAACTGAGAGAAGGATACAAAAAGGGTGATAGAACAAAACACAACTCACCAAAATTTTCCTTCACTCATGGTCTACAAAAGAATGGAGACATTGATGTCCAACAGATCCGTTCAAGTGAAAATTTAGCATATCTATTCACCAAAGCGCTTCCTACTTCTACATTTAAGAAGTTGATTTTTAACACTGGCTTGTGTCGTCTTAGAGATCTTAGTGATGCATAAATGGGGGGAGTAAATACGCGTTTGCACTCTTTTTCCCTTAACCAAGGTTATGTCCCAATGGGTTTTCCTGGTAAGGTTTTTAATGAGGCAATCTGTTATGCATATCAAAAGATAGTGTACTCTTTTTCCTTCACTGGGTTTTTGTCCCACTGGGTTTTTCCTAGTAAAGTTTTAACGAGGCACATAGTTTAGGACATCCAAGGGGAAGTGTTATGAATATTTATCTATGTGGATGTCTATCATGATAAGAACTTTATCAAGGAGATTTGATTTACTTTATCATTATGAATATTATCTTCATTAATTAGAGTTTAATGTATTATGTACTTCTTATGCCTATAAATAGATGATTTGATGAAGGCATTGGAGACAAGTCAGTATTAAGAATAATACAAATCTCCCCTTTTTCTCTCATCTCTTTGTTCTTTTATTCTTGTTCACTGTTCTTCGTTATTTTATTTACAACACGTTATCAGCACGAGTTTGCTCAGAAATTTTAGTCAGAAATCAAACCTCTTTAAAGACGGTAATTATTTGGTATGTATATTTTTTCTACTATGTTATATTTTAATTAATAAACATCATAATAACAATAAATCGATTATATGTTTTTGTTCTTTTAAAACATGTTTATAAAAAAAATTGTTATATTAATTTAACGCCTAAAGCATGTTCATATGTTCTCTGTTCTGTTGGTTTAATTCAAGTATATTGGCTGGACACACGTTCTGCGAGGCTATTGGTCTCAAATGAGGTTTCTAAAGGACCTTGTGAACTGGTTTAACAATGCCGCGTACAAGGATTACATCTTTGTTCTCTGTTGGTTTGTATATATATTTAAAGATATTGATATGATGTAAAAGATTTTTTTGGGTAGATTCATTATTATTTTATAGTTGATCTAATTTGTTTGTTTGTCTTTTATAGTACATCAATGTCAAATATTGCAAAGCTTGAATTTGTGGCTCTTGACATCTCTGGAAAGAACTATTTATCATGGATCTTAGATGCCAAAATACACTTAGGGGCATATGGTTTGGAAGACACTATTAAGGAAGGAAATAAAGAATCTTCTCAAAATAAGGCCAAGGCCATGAGTTTTCTTCGCCGTCACCTCCATGAGGGATTGAAATCTGAATATTTAACGGTTAAAGATCCTCTTGTTATTTGGAATAGTCTAAAGAAAAAGTATGACCACCAGAAAATTGTTATTTGATTGGCTACATTTGAGATTACAAGATTTTAAATCGGTTAGTGAATATAACTCAGCTATGTTTCGAATTACTTCAAAATTGAAATTATGTGGGCAGAATATCACTGATGAGGATATGTTAGAAAAAACATACTCCACTTTTCGCGCAAATAATGTTGTCCTGCAGACACAATATCGTGAAAAAGGTTTTAAGAAATATTCTAAGTTAATATCTTGTCTTCTTGTGGCTGAGCAAAATAATGAGTTATTAATGAAAAATCATGAGTCTCGTCCTACTGGCTCCGCTCCATTCCCTGAAGCGAATGTGACATTTTATAGCGATAGAGGCAAAGGTCATACCAACAACCGTGGACGTGGTTATGGACGCGGTCGTGGTCGTTCTCAAGGATGTGGACGAGGTGGTCATTTTAATAAAAATTATACCCACTAGGAGTGGAATTATAAGGATGGCAAGAGTGATAAAGATCAATCAAAGAAAGTTGAATCTTCATGTTATCGATGCGGTGGTTCAAACCATTGGTCTCGTACTTGTCGTATACCAAAGCATCTTGTGGAACTTTATCCGCAGTCATTGAGAGATAAAGGAAAGAAAATAGAAACAAATTTTATCTGCGGCAATGGCGAAGATGCTAATGGCATTACCGATTTTGGCAAAGATGATGGCATTATTGATTTTTGGCAAATATGATTATGGCTTTATTGGCATTACTAACTTGGACGTCGTTGATTTATTCATAACCCCTGAAGGGAATATTTGATCTTTAATTATTGTTTTCGCAAGAATAATTCATATGTTTACTTTATTATCGTTATAGTTGTTATGTTTTTTTTATATCTATATGTTTTGAATCTTTTCGTGACATTTATTTATTTTCTTTGAAGAATATGGTTCATTCGCAAATACAATCTACAATAAATGATGAAGAGTTATGCTTAGCAGACAGTGCAACTATTCATACTATACTTAAGCATAAGAAATATTTTTCTCATTTAACAATGCAAAAGAATAATGTGAATACTATATCCAGAAGTACTAATATCATTGAAGGCTCCGGAAGGGCAATTATATTATTGCCAAATGGAACTAAATTCTAAATTCATAATGCGTTATACTCCCCAAAGTCACAAAGAAATTTATTGAGTTTTAAGGATATTCGATAAAATGGATATCATATTGAGACCATTAGTGAAGGAGATGCTGAATATCTCTAAATTACGAGTATAACTCAAGGCAATAAGAAAATTTTGGAAAAACTACATGCACTCTCCTCCGGATTGTACTACACAAGAATTAGCACAAATTGAAACACATGTAATTGTAAACCAGAAGTTTACTGATAACTTTATTATTTGGCATAACCGGCTAGGTCATCCTGGTTCAATTATGATGCGAAAGATTATTGACAGTTCATGTGGTCATTCAATAAGGAACCAACAAATTCTTCAAAGTAATGCTTTTTCATGTGATGCTTGCTCTCAAGGAAAATTAATTATTCGACCATCACCACCTAAGATAGATTATGAATCTATTAATTTTCTAGAAAGGATACAAGGTGATATATGTGGGCCTATACATCCTCCTTGTGGACCATTTAGATATTTTATGGTTTTAATTGATGCATCAACTAGATGGTCACATTATCATTATTATCAACTCGCAACCTAGCGTTTGCGAGGTTACTTGCTCAGTTGATTAAATTGCGAGCACATTTTCCAGATTCTCCTATAAAGACAATTCGTCTTGATAATGCTAGTGAATTTACTTCCCAAGCTTTTGATGATTTTTGTACATCAATTGGAATAAGTGTTGAACATCATGTAGCTCATGTCCATACACAAAATGGTCTTGCAGAGTCATTCATTAAACGTATTCAATTAATTGCAAGATCGTTATTTATGAAGTCAAAACTTCCAATTTCTGCTTGTGGACATGTCATATTACATGCAGCATCACTAATTCGTATCAGACCAACAAGTTATCATAAGTTCTCCCCATTACAAATGGTTTTTGGTCAAGAACCAAATATTTCCCATCTTAGAATTTTTGGGTGTGCAGTATATGTTCCAATTTCTCCACCACAACGCACAAAGATGGGTCCTCAAAGAAGGTTGGGAATATATATTGGATTTGAATCTCCTTCAATAATTAAATATCTCGAGCCTTTAATGGGAAATTTATTTACAGCTCGATTTGCTGACTGTCATTTTAATAAGTCAGTTTTAGGGGGGAGAAAATAAACAACTAGGTAAAGAAATAAGTTGGAATGAAGTATCATTATCTCATTTTGATCCACGTACCCAACAATGTGAACTAGAAGTTCAAAGGATAATTCTTTTACAAAACATAGAAAATAAATTGCCAGATGCTTTTACTGGCCCTAAAAGAGTGACTAAGTCGAATATACCAGTTGTGAATGCTCCAATTAAAATTGATGTCCCTGAAGGGCAAACTCTAGTTGCTAACGAGTCTAGAGAATGCTTGAAGTGTGGAAGACCAGTAGGTTCCAAAAATAAGAATCCCCTGAAAAGAAAATGAGCTATATCTAATGATGGTCCGACTGAGGAATCAATAAATTTTAAAAAGTCTCCAGAAGAGAATAATGAAACCCGAGAAGAGACATTAGACATGACTCAGGTACCTGAAAATGAAGAGATCTCAATAAATTATGTCATGTCTAATAATAAGTGGAACCAAAATCAAATCAACGTCGATGATATATTTGCATACAATATAACACTAGAATTTTTGGATGATGATGTGGATCATGAACCTATGTCAATTGGACAATGTAAACAAACAAATGATTGGCCAAAATGGAAAGAGGAAATTGAGGCAGAACTAAAATCTCTTTCGAAAAGGAAAGTGTTCGTACCAGTAGTTCGTACACCAGAAGGTGTAAAACCTGTAGGATATAAATGGGTTTTCGTGAAAAAGAGAAATGAAAAAAGGGAAATTTTGAGATACAAAGCTCGTTTGGTTGCACAAGGTTTTTTCGCAAAGACCTGAGATCGATTATGATGAGACATATTCCCCAGTGGTGGATGCAACTACTTTTAGATTTTTGATTAGTCTGACAATAAAAGAATGACTTACTTTCCGCCTAATGGATGTTGTTACAGCTTATTTGTATGGGCCTCTTGATAATGATATTTACATGAGACTTCCAGAATCATTTTGACTGCCAGAAGCAGTTAATTCAAATTCTCGAGAACGATATTCAATCAAATTGAATAGATCCCTTTATGGATTAAAACAATCTGGACGTATGTGGTATAATTGCCTCAATGAATATTTATTAGTGAAAGGCTATAAGAATGATCAAATTTCCCCATGCATTTTTATTAAGAGATTTAGCTCTGGATTTGTTATTATTGTTGTGTATGTTGATGATTTGAATATCATTGGGACTCCTAAAGAGATATCAATGACAAATTTTGTCTTGGATTACATATTGAACACCTAAAGGATGGAATCCTTGTGCATCAATCAACATACATAGAAAAAGTGTTACGAAGATTTTACATGCATAACGCACATCCGTTAAGCACCCCAATGGTTGTTAGGTAGTTAGATGTAAATAAAGATCATTTTCGTCCCCCGGATAAGGATGAAGATCTTCTTAGTCCGGAAGTACCATACTTAAGTGCCATTGGTGCACTAATATATATTTCTAGTCATACACGACCTGACATATCATTTGCTGTAAATTTGCTATCGAGATTTAGTTCATATCCAACCCGAAGACATTGGAATGGGGTCAAACATATATTTTGTAATCTTCAAGGTACGAAAGACATGGGATTATTTTTTCCTATTCTATCCAAAACCGAATTGATTGGTTTTGCAGATGTAGGGTACTTATCTGACCCTCATAATGCTCGATCACAAACCGGTTATGTATTTACATATGGTGGTACTGCAATTTCTTGGCGCTCTATGAAGCAAAGAATTTTTGCCACTTCCTCTAATCATGCTGAGATTTTATCTATTCATGAAGCTAGTCGTGAATGTGTATGGTTAAGGTCTGTAATTCATCACATTCGAGAAAATTGTGGCTTATGCTCCGGAAGAGTAAATCTGACGGCCTTATATGAAGACAATACAACTCGCATTGCTCAACTGAGAGAAGGATACATAAAGGGTGATAGGACAAAACACATATCACCAAAATTTTTCTTCACTCATGATCTACAAAAGAATGGAGACATTGATGTCCAACAGATCCGTTCAAGTGAAAATTTAGCAGATCTATTCACCAAAGCGCTTCCTACTTCTACATTTGAGAAGTTGATTTTTAACATTGGATTGCGTCGTCTCAGAGATCTTAGTGATGCATAAATGAGGGGGAGTAAATACGCGTTTGCACTTTTTTCCCTTAACCAAGGTTTTGTCCCAATGGGTTTTCCTGGTAAGGTTTTTAATGAGACAACCTGTTATGCGTATCAAAAGATAGTGTACTCTTTTTCCTTCACTGGGTTTTTGTCCCACTGGGTTTTTCCTAGTAAGGTTTTAACGAGGCACATAGTTTAGGACATCCAAGGGGGAGTGTTATGAATATTTATCTATGTGGATGTCTATCATGATAAGAAATTTATCAAGGATATTTGATTTACTTTATCATTATGAATATTATCTTTATTAATTAGAGTTTAATGTATTATGTACTTTTTATGCCTATAAATAGATGATTTGATGAAGGCATTGGAGACAAGTCAATATTAAGAATAATACAAATCTCCCTTTTTCTCTCATCTCTTTGTTCTTTTATTCTTGTTCGTTGTTCTTCATTATTTTATTTACAACATTAACGAATTATTATAAATTAATTAATAAGAAATTTATATATAAATTTGATAGTCGTAGATGACATCAACTCAGTAAGAGATTTTATATTTTAGAACAACTAAAATCATGTAAAACATCCACATTAGAGAATAGAAATTCTCTGTCCTTTTTGGTGTCCCATTCTATGCCCTCACACTAAAAAATTATGATTAGGGTTTAGGAAGTTGAGGGTTGGGTATATTTTTTAGGATTTAGTGTTAGGGCTTAGAATTTAATTTTTTGTGTTAGGGTACAGAAAGGAGCACCGAAAAGGGGCAGATGGTTTTTGTTCATTAGGGAATAGAAATCCTCTACCTTTTTGTGTCATTTTTTATGCCCACACACTAAAAAATTAGGATTAGAGTTTAGGTAATTAAAGGTATGGTATATTTTTTAGGGTTTAAAGTTTAAGATTTAGGTTAGAACTTAGAATTTAAATTTTTAGTGTTGAGACATAAAAAGAGACACCGAAGAATGACAAATGATTTTTGTTCCGCATTATGGTGTAATTTGGCATCATTAAAGAAGGATAGTTTGATTACGTTGAACAATATTGTGTAGTGGGCATAAGAACCTACTTTCCCAAAGTTTCAAATTCCTTAAGCATTTATTTTGAACAAATTCTATTCACATGTACTATAAATTTATAAAAAAAACACAAGTTAAACACAAAGTATTCAAATAGAAAATATATTTGTGTATAGGCCTCATTAAAATTCTCTTCAATACCCCAAACATTATATCTAAGATATAATAATGAAGATACAAGAAGGGGAAAAGAGTGCCCAAGTTATTTTATTCAATACTCCTTGAAGGTCACATGGATACATATAAAGTTGACACGAATATAATTTTTATTTTTAATATATATTTATATTTATATATAAATATATAAAATGTTGTCAACTTCAATTTAAATATTATATTTCTACAGTGGTTTAAATGTTATTTATGCGTCTCAAGTGTGTCATGTTCAGGTTCCCTTAATTCATATTTATTTCATTTTTCTTGCATTAACAACACACTAAAACATATGTTAGATTATGTATTTTATATGACAAATGGCCACTTGGTTTAGTGGTAAACCCATGCCATTTACTCCCAGGGAACCTGGGGAAAATAAATCTATTAAATAAAAATAAATGATTAAATTCCTCTAATAAGGTGATGTCACGTGTTTGTACATAATTGAGTGATTAATTTATTTAATTAAATTAAAATTAGGATCAAATTGATATAATAGGTTACTAACATAGATCAAATGTGTAGTATAAATTTACATTAACAGTCACGTCACCCATTCGTTAGATTTTAACGGCTAGTAAAATAGGACCAATTAAATAATTTGGTGGTCAATTTTTTTGTTTTTTAAGTTGGGTGGTCAAAATAGATCGGGCTCAATAGTTGGGTGGTCA
This sequence comes from Hibiscus mutabilis, assembly GCA_019671005.1. Classification (NCBI taxonomy): domain Eukaryota; kingdom Viridiplantae; phylum Streptophyta; class Magnoliopsida; order Malvales; family Malvaceae; genus Hibiscus; species Hibiscus mutabilis. The sequence goes on from JAGYYJ010002767.1 coordinate 112,205, forward strand.
CCCAAATGCTTTACCCTTTTATTAATAAAATTTACTTTTTGATGCGAAAAAAAAATTGCAGCAACTACAACCGCCAAATGGTGACTTCTCTAGTAAACGCATCGCTAGTTAAGCCAGCAAAGCTGTCGAAATCGAAGGCCAAGGATTCAAACAAGGGGAAATGATTATGGAAGAGAAGCAATATAGGGTAAACTACTTGGGTGACCACCCAACTATTGGATTTGACCAATTTTGGCCACCCAACTAAAAAAAATTGATAATTTGACCACCAAGTTATTTAATTGGTCCTATTTTGACCACCAACCATTAAAATCTAGCGGAGGGGTGACGTGACTATTAATGTAAATTTGTACAACTACACATTTGGTCCCTGTTAATTACCTAGTATATCAATTTGATCCTAATTTTAATATAATTAAATAATTTTATCTATTTATATTTTTATTTAATATAAATTAAGTTCAATTTGATCTTAATATAATTTATTTTTAAATAAATCGAAATTGAAGGCCAAAGATTCAAACAAGGGGGAAATGATTATGGAAGAGAAGCAAAAGTTGGGGATTAGATTGCAGAGCTTGCCACAGAAGAAGCAAAAATTCACCCAAATTTGGAGTAATTTACAAAATGGTGCAGAGGATTTGAAGAAGAAGACGACTAGTGAACAAAGAGGATGGGGAACTTTTTAAGGATTTTGAAAAATAAATTGAGTAATTATATTTGGCCAGTTGGTTAAGTTGCTTATCTTCCCTCATTCTCTTGAAGATTAAGATTAAAATTAGGATTAGAATTGAGATTTATCAAAATAAATTAAAACAAATTAAAATCTCATTTATAAAATTATACAAGGTTAAAATTCATGTAATATATTACAAATTCACTAAAGTTTATGTATACTTTTGAGATTTATTTTTTTATGTAACATATTTAATATTTTTACTTTTACTCGTCGTACACTGCATATCATGTGGCAAAATTCTATGCGTGGAGCACACGCAGGGTATCAACTTTGAGCTGAGTATTTTTGCTTTTAAAATGGCTTAATGTGAATGGATACAAATTTAATACGCTTTCGTTAGATTTTGTCATACCTATAATATAAATGAATGAAAATATTTTATGTAAAATATATATATTTGTAAAAATTATTTTAACGAATTATTATAAATGAAGTAATAAGGAATTTATATATAAATTTGATAGTAGTAGATGATAGCAACTCAGTAAGAGACTTTATATTCTAGAACAACTAAAATCATATAAAGCATCCACATTAGATAATAGAAATCTTATGTCCTTTTTTGTGTCTCTTTCTATGCTCTCACGCTAAAAAATTAGGATTTGGGTTTAGGGACTTGAGGGTATGTTATATTTTTTAGGATTTAGCGTTTAAGATTTAGAATTTAGGGTTAGAGCTTAAAATTTAATTTTTTGGTGTTGTGGCATAGAAAGGGGCACCAAAAAGGGGGCAGAAAGTTTTGTTCATTAGGGAATAGAAATTCTCTGCCTCTTTTTAGTGTCTATTTTTATGCTTTCGCACTAAAAATTAAGATAAGAGTTTAGGGAATTAAGGGTATGATATATTTTTAGGGTTTAAGATTTTAGATTTAGAACTTATAATTTAATTTTTTTAGTGTTAAAACATAAAAAGGGTACCAAAAAGGGCCGATAATTTTTGTTCCACATTAGGGTGTAATTTTGCATCATTAAAGAAGGATATTTTGATTACGTTGAACAATGTTGTGTAGTGGGCATAAGAACCTATTTTTCCAAAATTTCAAATTCCTTAAGCATTTATTTTGAACAAATTCTCTTCACATGTACTATAAATTTATAAAAGAAAACACAAGTTAAAACGAAGTATTCAAATAGAAAATATATTTGTATAGAGGACATTTATAAGCAAGAAACGCACACCGATGGGTCGGGGACTTGAACCAGGCTATCACATCTACTGTAAAAGAAAGGGAGGCCTACGATCACCATGGTCTGCTTCTCTTTCTTTTCCATCACAATATATATATATATACACATATATGGGTGTTTATGATTAAGCTCTGCAGGCATATATGTGGGAGATTATATGGTGATTCATCTCCAAGGAAAAGAAAAGAAATCTGGGCCGCTACCTCCATGCCAGATATGTGTAACAAGCGAGTCATTAATGGTGAAATAGCCAAAGTATGCATCGATTGTTTCCTTGAAGGTAAAAAATTGGAGTTCTATGACTATGGAGTTTGCTTTCCGGCATTCAGAAGAAGCGGGACTTGCTCCCAACGCCATTCTAAGCCTCCCTATGAAGTTATTCAGACCGCGATCGATTTCCTCGAAGGCAAAATGTATGCCAGCTACAACGTGGTCTTTAACAATTGCGAGGACTTCGCCCTCTTTTGCAAAACGGGCTCCAAGGGGAGTGCCCAGGTTAAGGGCGTTATTACAGCTACGTGCGTTATTGCAGGTATAAGTCGTAAATCCCCCACTGTTGGCGTTTGGCTTGCAGGAAAATACGTGCGCTCGAAGCTTTCCCGGCGTTAGCAAATGGTTCGAACTGGTCGTCAACTTCTGCAACTGGTTCACAAGTCTTAAAAATGTTATAAGATCCCAAATTCCAATAAATAAATGTAGAAACTCAAAAAAAGTCAAAACTACCCTGTGTTTTTTTATACAATTCCTACGGGAGGTGGAAGGGTGCTCTGAGTCAAGAACCCAAGACCTAAAGAGAAAGGGAGGGAGTAGGTGAGCAGCTCTGGCCACCCGGCCATCATCGCTTGCTCTGTGTTTATATTATCCTACCACCATGTTATAAAAGATACTACCTCTGTTCTTGAAATATTGTTCTTTGTTAATTTTTCACGTAATTATAGGAAGAAAAGTTTGTGTAAGAGATGTGTTGTAAAATAATTAAAATAATAATTTCATCATTGAAAAGTTAAAGCTTGTTTTGTTGGAAAACTAAAAGGAGGGTAGAAAAGGAGATATGCCTAGTAATAGTTGATGAGTTTTTTAATAGGACAATTTAAGTGAGACAATTTTAAAACACAAAAATGACAAATTTTATGGGATAAATAGAGTACATATCTTTCTCAAAGTTCTTATTTAAGGAATACAATCTTTTTCAAAGAAGCCGACAAAGTCGGGATTTTTATTAAAAGATTCAAATGAAATTATAAATGTTTGGAGGGTAAAGTGCAAATTATAAAGACCTGGTGCCACACAGCTTCAAGAATGTACACCCGTGTTCAGAATCTCTGTCGAGCATCATCGAATGAAATCTGGTGCCACACAGCTTCAGGAACGTACATTCGAAATTAGCAAGCCACTTTGTGTTGCAACATTCTCACTGGGTATCCGGATCCCAACAAACAAGGGTTGACTGAACTACATAGATGTCCCATCAGCATACAGCAAGGACCCTAAAATACCACACAGCATCAACTGATCCACCAAGGATCCCTATGGGTTACTAACACGGACAATTCACCCATTGCTTACCAAGTTATTAGTCGTTTATTCCGTGTACATGGTTTAATCCTTAGTTTCTCAATTTTACGGTTCATTTTATACCTTAGGGAACCCATTGGGCCCTTGGTCTTGAATTATAGAATCCCCGAATGCAAAGTGAAAATTCTTGGGCTGATTGCCCAGCGCGTACCGATACACCTAAATGGGTATCAATACGCCCCCTATGGTACCGGTGCTGCAACCCGCGTACTGATACCCAACCACCTAACTCATTGCCTTAATGCTTGAACTCGTACCAATATGCAAACCCTGCATACCGGAACCCCACTCGTATCAATACACCCCTTGGCATACCGATACCCAATTTCGCTACTGGAATTGGCAATGAAATAGTGGTATCGATACGCCCCTAACCCGTACCGATACCCCATTTGAAAAATGTCTGGAAGAGACATCTTCCATAAAGGCGTACTGATACTAGCGTAGCCCGTACTGATACGCGAGCCCAAAATTTAAATTTTGGAGCTCAAATTTCCCCAAATCTACCCCTTAATCTCAATGGTTAAGCCTCAAAATAAACCGACAAGTTTTAGGGAGTTGTTTAAGTCGACTCCTACCAGTTTTTAGCCTTATTAACAACATTTTCATAACTTGCCATTTAAAAGCAACAAAGGTTTATCCAAACTAAAAATACCACAACATGCATCAAGACTTGTCTTTATGATTTCTAGGAAACATTGGAGTTAGTTGTGTACTAACCTGTCTTATAACCGAAGAAGAATCCTTCAATCTCCAAGCTCAAACCTTGCTCTTCTCTTGGCTCTTGGAAGAGTCTCCCACCTCTTTCACTACAAGAAAGAGTTACAACCACATCACAATGTTGCTAGGGAATTTAGAGAGCTAGTCTAACAAAAAATGGAGCCTCTAAACTCCAATTCTCCTTCTTCCCCTAAAACTCCCAACTAAAACTAGATCTTCCAACATCATTTCTAACAAAGCTTACCTTGAAAGATAGCTCTTACCAAGCTGAACAACACACTCTCTAACACCAAAACAATATTCTAAAAGAAATAGGTAAAATGTGAGATTTTTCTCTTGAGTTTTGGAGAGAATGATGAAGGAAAAATATGAGGAAAAGAGATGAGGAACAAGAGTGAGGTAAGTTCTCACGCATGGGCTGCCAAAATTAATTCTTTCCCCTTTTTTTCATCTAAATGGTGAAATTACACTCCTAACCTTACAATCCTTTAACCAATCAAGCCCAACTACAAGCTCAACAACCAAAACAAGGCCACAAGGCCTCCGAGGCCCAACATTAAGGTCCAAACACAAGCCCACACATCGGATTAACCTGACTCTCGAGGTTTTGAAATCCGGGTCGTTACATCGATTTCATCTCTAACTCGGCCATGGCAGGTTTGTTTATTTATCTCCTCAGATCTCATTTTTTAATTTCTATGTTTATATTAATCTCTAATATTATTGTAAGACCCTAATTTTGCCCGGGCCTTAGCCCAAAACCAAACTAAACCCACTACCCTTACATCACCCAAATCCAACACCCATATCCTAACCCGACCTAGATCCAACCAGACCCGACCTGGAAACCTAAACCTAAAAATACCCTAACCCTAAGTAACCCTAATCTGCATCCGTCTCCGCCGCCAGTCTCTATCGTCACCGTCGTCTTCCGACCGTCATCTATCTCCGGCGATTAACCCTTAAAACTAAATTCAATCTTTAATCCATCATTATCCTTAAATCTAAACCCTAACCCTTAGAACCCTAAATTAACCAAAACCCCAAAGCAACCAAATCCAAAAACCTTAAAAAAATAAAATAAAATGATAACCTAAGTCTACCCAACTTGGCTGAACCCTATACCATAGCCCACCCCAGCCGACCTACCATATGCAAAATCCGGCTCAGTCAATCCCTCATCGGATCTGCAATAAATAAAAATGGGAGGAGTTGTTATTATTTTATGGTAAACTTTTGGTTATAAAACGAGGATGAAAAAAAATGTAAAGGGGCTTTTAGATCTGAAAAACCAGATTGTAAGAGGAGAGTGAGATACCGAAATCATAAAAAAAATTATAATGGGAGTTTTCAAAGGTAAAGCTTGTTTTTTTTTGTTTTTTTTAATTCGAATCAAAGTTTTCAAAAAAAGAGAAAAAGAAATTTTGAAACCTACCTGACGATCTCCCCGGCCGTGTTACGCCGTCCGCCGTGAGGCTTCAACGCCGATGATCGACCTTCATCTTCAAAGGCGGCCGCCGTCGAGTGTTTAGGAAGGGTTGAGAGAAAGAATATTAGGGTTTTTTTTTTGTTTTATAAATCTGGTTCGAATGAAAAAATAAACCTTTATTTTGTTTTAAACCCATCTATCGAAACGACGTCGCGCGGTGACCCGACCCGAGGAAGGATCCGCGTTTCTGGGTTAAAGAGTTAATTACACAAGTGGTCCCCCAACTTTCAACCCGCATTCAGTTTTGTCAAGGGTCTATTTACACGTTTGGTCCTTTAGTTTCTATGCGTGTTTGATATTCTCTTTTTTCTTTTTATTTTTGGCTTTTAATTTTTGTTTCTGTTTAATTTAGTCACTATTATTTTTGCATTTAAATTTTCAGCATATTATTTCCTATTATTTATGCTTATTTCCTCATGTTTTATGTTTGTTTCATTTTAATCCTATAATGTTTATTTTCATGCCATGTAATTTAATATCCATGCATTCTAGTCCTTGATATATAATTTTAGGTTGTTTCATGCATTTTAATATGATTCATGCATACATATTAGCAAGATTATTATTATTATTATTATTATTATTATTATTATTATTATTATTATATGTATAACATATATTATTATTATATAAAATAGTTTATTTTGTATATTATATATATTAATATCATATATAAGATATATTTATATACACATATATGTTTTTTCTATGCTTCATATTTTATAATACTTTTATAATTTTATAATTTTATATATAAGTTTTTATGAATGATTATAAAATTAAATATGGTTTTTATTACAATATATATATAAATAATAATCAATACTTGTTTTTTTGTAAAAAGAATATATATGTATATATATGTAAACTACTAACTTAATATATATATATATATATATACGGATATATTTTAATAAATAATAAGTATGCATTTTAGTATAAATATCATATTTTAAGTATGTACATAAAACAAAAAAAATAAACACTTCTTTTCTTAAATATATATCTATATATGTATATAAAATTACTAATTTAAATATATAGGGTTTTTGATAAATATAATTATTAGATATATTTTAACATAAATATAATATTTTTAAATATATATATTTATATAATATTATAAATTGCATCATAATAATTAGATAAGTTAAAAGATTAAGATAATGTTCTTTTATTTAGGGAGTTCGAGAACTCGTGTCCCAGGCGTAAAGGGACGTGACTTTCTCGATATCCCTAAATAAAAGAATATCCTTACCATTTTAGGACACAATATTTAAGGGAATTTTCTTTTATTTAGAAAATCGAGAAACCATTTTTTAGGCGTAAAGGGATGTGAATTTCTCGATTATTCTAAATAACGGAACGTTTCTTTAAATATTTAGAACATTTTTATGCATTTAAGAATCATACTTTAAATTTTAATTGAATTCGTAATTTCCAACACCATGACATTAAACAATCGACGAGGTACCAATTTTTGGCGGTGTGGGGTGCTAATCCTTCCCCATCCGTAACCGACTCCCGGACCCGAATTTTTGAATCTCTTGTTTTATTTTGGTGTCCGGTCTACCATTTTTAAAACGATCGGTGGTGACTCCACATTTTTTATTTCAAAACCGGGCGGGTTTTTTTTAAATAAAATTAAAACACGAAAAAGAAATTTTAAAACCAAATAAAGGAGCGTCGGGTGGATTTGGATGACTACAAATATCACTAGATTTTATCTATATTTTAAAATATTAAAGTAAAAATTTTGGCGAGCTTAACGAGCAAAGAGTTGAGTCGAGCAACATGGTTTTTTAACGAGCACGAGTCGAGCATTGTTCAACTCACGATCGACTCGCTTGATAAGCACCCCTAGCTGAACCTTTTCTGAATCAAGTCCTATAATACTAACCATAGCACTCTTAGAGCATCTGCAACTTCCTAAAGACAGAAAAAATGACGATTGTTAACGGGAATTATAAATTTCTTACACACCAGTTAAAAAAACTAAAGTAAAATCCCAACAAATAACATCTTCAATAAAAGCATATTCCAACATGGAAGGCAAATTGAACCGAAAGAAAGCTAAAACAATAAATTCTAGATGTGTGTGTATATTTAAAAAATTGATATAAAAAAGGACAGGCACATAAGAGATTTCTTAAGCTTTACGAATCAACAAAACCTACAGACCACCAATCCGCTATTGCACCTGAGGAATATTTGGATAATGTTAAAATCTTGCTACTTTAGAACATGTTCAATCACAGAAGAAATGCAAATACTAACCAAATAGAAACAAACAACTTATTCAGATACTTAGAGATTTTTAGCTAATTATAGCCAGGATATCAATCAAAAATTAATTAACCAATTAAATAATTTGGATCTACGTTGCTTCAGCACCTGGTATACAATTTTCAGGTTGACCAAATTTAATTAAACTCGATATTTAAAGCACACAGGTAAAGAAAAGATAATTAGAGCATCTTAAACTAAAAAAATGTTATACAAACCATGTTCGGTTCCCAAAAGAAACTCAGGCGCCAAATAGTCAGGTGTACCAACAGCAGAATGTTTCAACATGAACCATGTTCGGTTCCCACAATTACTACATAAAATGTTAAACACAGCAGATCAAAAAAAAAATATGGGTTTAATCTGAAACAGAATAAAACCTGAAAAATTAGGCGACAAGAAGGTTGATTTCTGTACTTGTCTCTGAACAAATTTTCTTCCACAACTACAAAAAACGAACAAAAAATCAAATTAAAATCCTTAAAATTCCCATTTGTAGGACGCAAAGAAGAGGGGGAAAAGGAAACCTTTGAAGCTTCGCGACCAATGTAAAGCATCATCTTGTTGTTGTGAAACAACCAGTTTCATAGTACTTCAAAGTCCACCGGTTACGGTCAACATCTCGAAAATACCAACTATAGAGAAGGAAGATAATTAAGAAGTAAAGTAAACTGTGGTGCAACAGTGCTTTTAACATATCAGACGCTTTTGGGCAGTGAGTGATGACGGGAGAGAGACAACGAAATATCACCGACGATGGAGTGAGAGACAATTGAAGGCTGAAAAAAATTAGGGATTGAGTTTGATTTGGGGATCGGGGGTGAGGGGGGTGACTGATAATGGGTTATTCAGAAGTGAATGTGCCTTTTATTAAAATCTATAGCAACGTTTTTTATACAAACGTCACTATACATAAACCTATTGCGGCGTTTTTGTACAAACACCACTATACATAAATCTATTGCAGCATTTTTATTTACAAACGCCACTACAATACAAACCATTTGAAGCGTTTTTTTGTACAAATGACACTAAAATACAAGCATTTGTGGCGTTTTTCAAGTAAACACCGTAAATTTTATCTGTTTGTGACGTTCCTTTTATAAACACCATGATATTTTCAAAATTAAAAAAAAAACACCGCTAAAAGTATCACAATATGCCAAACTTGGTGTAATGCGGACACATTAAATAGGGGGATTAGGCAGAAGAAGGAGAGGGGTTTTTGCTAAATTTTGTTGATCATTCAGAATTTTTCATTCAAATAGTTTGACGACGATGAAATTATCATTTATAACATAAATCTTGTATGTTTAATAATGAAAGTTTGATGATTTTATCTGTTTTACTACAACCTAATTCTCTAAATAATTTTATTTTGATTTATATAAAAAAGTTAATCAAATAATTATTTAATAATAATTTTACGAATCCAACGAGTGATCCCGGTAAAAAAGATTTGTTATTCATTTTAGGAGACCAGGTTCAATTCATTTTATCTTTAAGATATAATATCTTATAATTACCTTAAGACTATTAAAAAATAATAATTTCGCTTAGATCTAATTATTTTATATATAAACAAAACAGACCAAACTCGGTCTGATTCTAAACTTAATGAAGAACCTTCAAAAAATGATTGGGCCGTATCCGGTCCGACTGGGGAACACCTTTACCCATCAATAGCTATCAAATTTATTCAAGGGAAAACTACACTGGTGATCACCAAATTATCACTATTTTTCTGTTTTAGTCACTAACTAATTTTTTTGTCAAAATCTACCTTCCCATTAGATTCTTTTTATGTTTTGGTCCCCTCCTTTAAAAACCTAATAGAATTGCTGACTTGGCATTGTTTATTTTTTATTCGACTAATCAGGAGGTGACACATTAGCAATTCCATTAAATTTTTAATGAAGGGACCAAAACAGAAAAAGGGTGATAGTTTGGTGTCCACAAGTATAGTTTTTACTTTATTCAATTCCAAAATTCACAGACCTAAACAAACGCAATCTACAAATCCATGAACAGGAGAATTCGTCAAAATACCGTTTCAAAAATCATTAAAATTCATGTGAAAGAAGCAAAATTTCTCTTTCAATTATTTGCAGTGTGAAATGGCACTGAGCAATTTGACGTTGTCTCCAACAATCCCTCCATCTTCTTCTTCTTCTTCCTTTCTCTTCACTCGAAGCTCCACTGTCTGTGAAATTCCAGGCTTTGAAGCCCTGATCAAATCCAACGGCTGCTTCCGTTTTCCCACCGCGACGAACCGATGGCAATCCGGCGCTATCGACACTCGCGGCGGCGTCGCCGGCATTTTCGAGAACAACGTCCCGGTTTCGTTGTCTTCTTCGAGCGCAGCAACCGTCTTCGGAAACTTCGTTGTTGATATTCCGGTTAGTTGTTACCAGCTGATCGGCGTTTCGAGTCGAGCTGAGAAAGATGAGATCGTGAAGTTGGTGATGAATTTGAAGAGTGCTGAGGTTGATGATGGTTACACTGGTGATACTGTCGTTTCTCGTCAGGTGAACTGATCGAAGAGGTCGTTTTTTTGTATATTTGTTTTTGGAATTCTTTTTTTTATTATTATTTCTTCTTTTCTTTGCAGGAAGTTTTGATGGATGCGAGGGATAAGCTACTTTTCGAAACGGAATACACCGGAAATGTGAAAGAAAAGATTCCGCCGAAATCATCTATTCGATTTCCATGACGTTGATTGCCTGCTGCTGTTTGCCTTCTTCAAGAGGTCCAATTCTTCACTGATTCCCTCTTAATTTGTAGCTTATCATAATTAGGATATATTGTTAAACATTTAGAGAAACAATGTTTGTGTCGCATTTGAATCAAAAAAGCTTTTTTTTAATGCTTGAATTTGAAAGCAAGTGCTAGCAGTTTTTAAATTAAGAAAATAGTGTTCACGGTTATTCGTTATGTTTGAATTGGTGTTATATTTCCGCCACTTGCTCCGTGTGAAACAAGTACTACGATTTCAAATTTTATTATGTGCTTTTTCTTTAAAATTTTGAGAGCAAGCATATTTGACAGGTTGGTCAAGCTGCTCATCTTTGTTCTTTTATATTCTTTTTAGGTCATGGGTTTTAAACCCACTAGAGCCCCCTTCCCGCCCCTCTAAGTTGGATTAGAATTAAGATTTTTTCAAAAAAAAAATTGAAGAAGCATTGCAAAAGGTAAATGAAACCCGGGATTTCTTGTGTTGCTCTTTTTTTTATTCAGAACTTGTTAATGTATAAGTAATTTTAGAAGGCAATTTGTATATGATAGAACATTAGCAAATGGCTAAAAGAGTATAACAGATAGTCGAACATAATTGTTGCATAGCAAATTAAATTTGTTCGAAAACCTTATCTGCTTTGGCATCCAAGTTTACATTTTTATTCATTTATTTATCTGCTTTTGGAAGCAAACAGCAAGTAGCGAAAACATCCCCCAAAGCAAGCCTTAAAAATGAAGGTTTTTTTTTCAGCTTGGAAAGATAGAACTGATATGGTATGGATTCCTCGTGAATCAGGTTGGAGAAGAGGAGCTTGTCCTTCAAATTGGGAGGGCAGCTATTCAGCGTCCAGATGCTAAGCCATATATTCATGATTTACTTTTATCGATGGCACTTGCTGAGGTAAGGCAAATAGGTGAAGAGCTTTGCTTCTTTTACCAGCTTTAACATCAACTTCGCTATGCCCACTTTTCTTATAATAGGTGCTTTCTTGAAGTGTTCAATCGCAAAGATAGGTTTTGAAAAGAACAAGATCTCTGAAGGATTTGAAGCTCTTGCTCATGCGCAATCTCTTCTCAGGTGTACAAATTCTTTTAAACAGATGGTTTTGTTATCTCAGGTAATTGTTGTTGCTATTTTATGCTTTTGCCTCCATGTTATTCAAGATTTTCCACAACATGCTTTGCTTGCATCTGTAATAGGCATCCTCTTCGTTTCTTGATTAATAGCATCCTGTTCGTAACAAGAAAAAGAACTGGTAAACAGAATCAAAACAATGCAGAATTTCTAATGAATTGATCTGATGGTTAAGAACTTAATATATTCTGCATGCTGATGACTGCAGCAATGTCGGAGGATAGGTGTCACATGTAGACAAGTAATTATGTGCTACCCTTATTTGTCAAGGTTTAGTGACAGCCTTCTATTTACCTTAATTATTTGCCATGGTTCTTAGGTAGAAGAATCTTTGGAGGAACTTGCACCTGCATGCGCATTGGAGTCATTAGGCTTGCCTCGATCACCTGAAAATTCCAACAGGCGACGCGGAGCGATTGCAGCCCTGCGTGAACTGCTCAGACAGGGGCTTGATGTGGAAGCATCTTGCCAGGTCCAAGATTGATCAAGCTTCTTGAGCCAAGCTCTTAATCAGCTGTTGGCCTCGGAAGTAGTTGATATTCTTCCCTGGGATAATTTAGCCATGGCAAGGAAGAATAAGAAATCAATTGAATCGCAGAATCAAAGGGTTGTAATTGATTTTAACTGTTTCTACATGGCATTGGTTGCTCATATAGCTCTTGGATTTTCAAGCAGGCAAACTGACTTGGTAATCTCTCTATTTCTCTTGGTCTGTGAATAATATGTTGGGTGGGGAGACTGTTTTCTATCAATTCTTTGTTATTATTGCCACTTTTAATTATATTTCTGTAGATTATCAAAGCAAAAACTATGTGTGAGTGTTTGATAACATCTGAGGATGCTGATCTCAAGCTTGAGGAGGCTTTCTGTTTGTTCATTCTTGGACAGGTATAGTTTTTATCTCCTCCCTTTTACCTAGTGTTGCATTTAAACATCGGAGAAATTGAAGGTTTTGTTCCTTTGGAAGCTGGAGCTTTTTTTTTTCATCGAAATGCTTTAATAACTCATATGTTGGTTGTTAGGGGAGTGAGGCTGAGGTTATTGAAAAGCTTCAACAGCTTGAATCAACTTCAAATCGTGCACCCCAAAATTCTATTACAGGAAAGGAGATACTAGGCAGTTCTAGTACAAAATCATCATTGGTAAGTCTTAAACCATCACCTTCTTCGAAATATGCATCTAAGATTGCAATGAGCAGAAAGTTTAACAGTTAGGAGATCAAATATGTTTAATTTACTCTTTTGACTGTGGATTGTCTATTGTGATTTTATGTTTGCTTAGGACCTTCAGGAGATTATGTGGTCTGTTTGTTATTTCAGGTAATGAATGTTACAAATAATGGAATAGTGACTTGTTTAAGGACCAATAGAGGGGTGATGGAGCATTGCCCAATAGCAGTAGTTTAATCCGTGGGTCGGATTTGAGCCCTTATTTATTGGCCTTGGTGATTGTTGAATTTATTAGGTACAGTCAAGATGCTATACTTTGGTGTATGCTTTTGCGGATAATATCAGTCTGGTGGATCAGGTGAGATGCTCGAGTTATGGAGGGAAAACATAGAATCAAATGTCTTCAGTAAGCCTAAAAGAAAGTGTATGATATGAAAACTCTGGAAAGTTCTGGCAGTGAAGCAAGTTTAATACAAGGAGAACTTGATTTAGCGGCTCTTTTCTAAAGGCCGTGAATGCAAATAAAATACATTTATTGGATAAGCTTCACGACCTGGCGGTCTTCATAATAGAAGAGACTTTTGACGATAAACATGTGCTTGCTTAGAAAGATCATCATAAATTATTAAGGTGTGTGGGCCAGGATTCAATCTCCACTGGAGCCATTGTGAGGAATAACCATTCTAGAACAATCATTTGGTTTTTTTCATTCTTTTTTGTTCTGCTCTCCCGGGAGACTTCCTCAAGAAATTGCTGATTTTTTCAACCCAACCGTGGATTTTTCGACAAGCCCTTCTTCATTTTTAGAGCAAGAAGGGGAACTATAGAGATTCAATGAACAGTGTTTCTTACGATTACGCCCCAAAAAGCCCTTCGGAGTTGAACCAGAAAAAAGTGACAACATTAATGCAAACAATGAGAGCGAATTATCGTTATCGTTGATACACCGGAGACACAATGAAAGTCAGGATGATTCACTCAACCATCGAGAGTTGTATATCTATTCGATGATGAGAGAGAAAGATGGTTGATTGGTTATTACGTGTCATCTATGGATTAATAAAAATTCTATAAATAGACCGTTCTATAAATGTATTGTCCTCGTTCTTTATTTCTGAATAAATTAATTTGGGTGAACATATCAAGTGATCAAACTTACTCGAGCCTGAACAATTTATTTGCAAAAAGTTTACTTTTTTAAAAGGTTAATATTAATAAACAAATGTTATCTTATAATCACAATTACAACAATTCAACTGCTCTCTACTAATTGCCTCTAAAGCTCACCGAACACATGTTGTCATTAAAGGCCCATCAACAGCATTTACATCAAGCCCATTAAGGAAGTGTTGCTATTTAAGCCCATTTTACAACCACTATCGTTAAGGTTCAATTTATCAATTTTACAACTAAGGCCTATTTTATTCAAAAAAACGACTAAGGCCTATTTAACTAACATTTCCATATAAAGGCCCATTACAAGGTCCACACCCATTGTTATAGGCTTTTAATAGGTAAGAGTTTAGATATTTTATGCACTAGTGAATTGAAGGCGATGATCCATTTAACCCCTCTAGTTATTATCAACTATGCCCAAATATTCATTTGAAGGCCCAATAAGACCAAGGATGGAAGATCCTAGCCCATTACGAGAGTTTTCAAATATCTTATACAGTGACGAATCTATAAATATTTTTGAGGGCAGGCACACATAAAATCTCAAAATTTTATGGTGGGTACAATTTATAAATATTAAAAAATTAAGGACTAAATTATAAAAATTAAAGTCAGATGTGTGAAGTTTAAAAAGTTCATGGTAAACACTTGCCTACCCTGAGATAGACATGGATCCGCCATGATCTTATATTTTTATAAGTTAGAGGGGTATATCCTTAGGGGTCGATTCTTTAGGTAAGGGATCGATTAGTTTTGTCAGACATCAACCCTTTTGCACTAAAGGATTAGAAGTCAAAATTTAGAACCTTTACTAATAAAAAAGTGTTGATTATTTTTTTTCCAGAAGGTTGTGAGAATCACGACGTTAGAATTTTGATATTGTAAATATATTAAATTAGATGGAGAATCATCTTATAATCGATCTCTACAATATTTGATTCTGACTAGAGAACCAAAGAATCGAATGTCAATACTTATGCCAAAAAAATATTGATTCTAAGGGTCAATTACATAAATCATCACTCAACTTTACTCTCAAACATATTTTGGTCACTAAAGTTTTAAAATGTTCAATTTAGTCACTGAAATTTAGACATTGAACGTTTTTGGTCACTCATCCTTTAAATTTTTGACGGTGTTACGTTGTGACCATTTACCGGTGAATGAAGGAACTTCTCCAAGATTCGAACGGTAAAAACTTCATCAGCACGAGGGAAACAACATATTGAGAAACGATCTCCATCCAATGATGAAACAGGGAGATCGGCGAGAGAAAAACCAATAAATTTTTGGTCGATTCGTGAACTTCGGAACACTTTCCAGCAAAATAAAAGGTTGGGTTCAGACTCAGAGGACGAAGACGAAATGACTGGTAAAATTTGGAATCAAACGATCATAACGCTGTCAAAAAGTAAACGGATGAGAGACAAAAATATTCAGTGTCTAAACTTTAGTGAGTAAATTGAACGTTTTGAAACTTTAGTTACCAAAATAGGTTTGAGTGTAAAGTTGAGTGATGATTTATGAAATTTACCCTAATTCTAATTAAGTTTAGGGTAAAATACACATATCATCACTCAACTATCTTCTCACTCCTATTTTGCTCAATCAACTTTAAAAATTTTTAATTTAATAAATGAATCATGTTTTAGTCACTCTGAATTATTTTATTATTATTTTTCTATGACATGGCATTTTTATTATTATTAAACATAAAAATCATTTAAAACAAAAAAGGAAATAATATTTTATTATTAAATACAAAATATTTAAATAAAAAAATCAATTCTATTTTATATCCTAAATCAAAATAAAACCCAAAAACCTTAAATGTTCATTCCTTTCCGTTCACCTGCACTAGCCCAAATAAATCGGACATACCTAGTAAATTGTCTCATAGTGGTGGGCATGATCGTAGATGTTAAATCGATTCACAGTAAAAATTAACAGCAGAACGTCGAGCACAAATGCTTTAACGGTATAACCCCTAAAACTACGACACACCAACCAACCTAAATTGCTGCAAATGTAGTTCTTTCTTCAAGATGAAACCTCACTAAATTTCCCTAAAAAACTTTGCTTTTGATCCATCGCCATTGAAAAAATCCCCCAAACCCACTTCAGATATTTACACTCTGTTTTCCCCTGTTCTATGAGTTAGATATCAACTTGAAAAGGGTGTTGAATGATTTTAGTTTTCTGTTTTCAAACTCTGCTATATTCTTGTTGAAGGTTGTTAGGGGTTGATAGACAAAATGTTAAGTATAAAGCTTTATTCATTTTGATAACTCCCGTTGCTGACCGGTGAAGGTGAGGATGGGGGTTGACGATCGGGGTATAATTAGAGAGATTAAATCTTGAATTTTGGCATAGTAGGGGTACTCGAATCATGATCAGATCATTGCTCATTTGTTATTGTTTCACTTTCAATATGTAGTCCCTAGGGAAAAAAAAGTTGAAATTTAAGCATTCCAAGTTTTTAATATGATAAATTTTGTGTTTTGATTGTGATTGTATAGGAGGAATTGGAGGAGAATGCCGAGAAAGTTAAGACCCTCCCGACGGCCCCTTCGAATGAAGACAGACTCTACAAGCAGGCTACTGTTGGGCCAGTGAACACCAGTTAGTATACATACATATAACCCATTCGACCTTTTTCTTTAGTATCGTAATGTTGCTCGGACTTTTCATTCTTTTTGAAGTTTTCATGTCCAGCAGAATCATATATGCGGCCACCTGTACCAGTCAGTCAGACCTGAGTCCGAGTAATATGTTTAATGAAAGGGACGAATGGGTTTTGTTTTGTTTTTCCTATACAAAGGCCGTCCTGGAATGCTAGACCTGAAGGGAAAGGCCAAGTGGGATGCATGGAAGGCTGTTGAAGGTAAAGCTGCGTTCGAATCAGTATTATATTATTAGTTGGTTTCATTCCTAAACTGTTATTAACATATCCGGATGAATTTATGTTCGAATCTGGTTTCGGTTTTCGACAGGGAAATCTAAGGACGAAGCAATGGGAGATTACATCACCAAAGTAAAACAGCTGCTGGAGGCTGCTGGAATGTCTTCTTGATGTGTGTGATAATAAAAAAAATGGTGAGATTTCAAGCCCTTGTTTGTTTACATGGGTTGGAAACAAGTTCATCACTTCGAATAAACAATGTACTCTTGTTCTATTGCTACTTTTTAAGTTACAATCGAATTCTGGTAGGTTTGAAGTTAGATCTGTAAGTTTTATTCTACTTGTAGCATGAATGAGGTCAAATGAATAAATCTTTATGATGTTTGTGCTACTGAAAAATTGCTGTAAGTTCCGAATCTAAGGTCGGACGTTTGCTTAACTAAAGTCTCACAGTTGAGTAAAAAAAATTCCGAGTTAATCGAGTGATGAGTCCTATTTTATAACTCAGACTTTGTTTGAAATTTGTTTCGAGTTGAGTTTTATGAAATTCGAATGAAGCTGAGTTGTGGAATTCAATGATGCATTTCTGAGCGAAGCCCTGTGTTTGATCCAGTTCCGGGTACCATCTACGTATGTTGTTTGGTGACTGCAGCCAAAATATCTGGTATAACCCACCACCCCAACAAGAACATCACCACCTTCAGTCACACAAACATGGGTTGCCCAATTTGGAAAATAAATGGTTAGAAAGGTTCAACATTGGCATAAATGCAAAGGATGTATTTTTGGCCATGTCCACTCGATTCTCCCTCTTTTTCTCCGACAACTTTGAGGAACAAAACCTACAATATTTTTGTTTGCCTTTTTTTTGGTTTCTTGGTTTTATAATTTGCTTAATTTCCAATACCATGACTTCTCATCATCTTCTCTTCCTTTCCTTGGTTGCAAAACCCCCAACTCCTAAGAGGGGCCCTTCAATCTGTTGAAGGCTTCCCCGCGTCTTCGGCTGATTCGGTTCGGTTCGATCTTTTTTCTCTTAGCTAGCTGGGGTTAATGCGACCTTCTTCTCACGGTGTTCCGAAATTCATAATTCAACTTAAGCCATTTAAACAAAATTTTAGTTATAGCCTCCCTAAATTTAATTTTAATTTTATCTCGGCCTCCTAACATAACATTCTCGGTTTCGTCTCTATTAACGGCAACAATTAATGGTATTATCAATTTTGACCTACTCATGACATTATAATGGTAGAAGAATCAAATTAAGCCAACTTAAAATAGGAGTGAATCCTGAATTTCAGCATAGTAAGGGGACTAAATCCATAATTACGATTTTTCAAAATAATTATTTTTGTGAAATCCTGAAACAGAAAATAAGGAGAGTACAACTGTTGCCCCAGCAGACTATGAAAACATTAGTTCCATTAAAGCATTCAACTTCCGAGAGTTAGCCTCCGCCACCAAGAATTTCCGGCAAGAATGTTTGTTGGGTGAAGGTAGTCTCGGCAATGTTTACAAGGGAACGATCCAGGCCACCGGCCAGGTCCTCTTTACGTCCGAACCTTTTATATATTCGAAGGATCATATGTGTTTTTATATCGTATCCGGTTATGCGTTATACATGTATAACGCATCTCGGATTTCTTTAATAATGCTTTGTGTATTTGATCGGAATTTGGCAAAAAATATATAGGAGGTTGCCGTGAAACAACTTGATAGGAATGCAATGGAAGGAGGCAATGAGTTCTTTGTAAAAGTTGGGCAACTAAGTCTCTTACAGCATCCGAATTTGGTCAGTCTGGTTGGATATTGTGCTGATGGAGATCAGAGGCTTTTGGTCTATGAATTCATGCCAGGGGGTTCCTTAGAAGATCATCTCCATGGTACATGCAAATCAATCTTTGTTTTTATTTCCTCTTCCATTTTCCGTTTTCGGGTTAATTTCGCAAAATGTCCCCGAAATGTCATCTAGATTCTGAATTGGTCCATATACTTCAAAACATCTGGATTGATCTTTCTGGATATTGTATCAATCGGTCCCTTTCATCAGCTTAATATTAGTTTAGGTGCTAAACACCATTTCAAATCTAATGATGATCACTTAAAAACAAGTGTGTACCCAGGGGCGGACGATAGTGAGGCCAGTGGGAGGCTTATCCCCCAAAATTTGAAAAAAATAATATTTAGTCTTTCAAAATTTTAAATGTTTTAATTTTACCCATTCAAAATTTAAAATACTTATTATGTTTTAATTTTTTTTGAATATTTGTAATTAAATATCTTCCTAAAATTTTTAGAAGTTCTCGTTAGCAGGGGCGAGCCAGAAAATTTAGGTTGGGGTCAAAATTTTAGGTCTTTAACTCATATTTTATTTAAAGCGGATGGAGTCAAATGGTGGGTCTTAGTTTCCTTTAAAATTACAATTATTTTTTAAACCGATGTCAGTTTGTTTTTAAATAGTGTCAAATCTCTTTATATATATTCGTATAAAATATATACAGAAAAAATTCTCAAAATTTTTGGTGTCAACTGACACCCCATTAGCCAATGTAGCTCCGCCAGTGCTCAGTTGGTATTAAATTCTTTGAAAATTTTACTGATACCATCCCTTTTTGAAAATTTTAATTTAAACCTTTCAATTTTTTTGAAACTTTTAATTTAGATGTCCAAAAAGTTGAAAATTTTAAGTAGCCAACTTAAACTTTGTTACCAAGATTCATCACTGTGTGTACCAATCGTATGGGCAGCTAAATACGGCGAGTTTACAGTTTGTCGCATGTGTTTTAAATATGTTTTAGGCCAAACATGAGCTGGAATTTAATGCTCGGATAACTTGATTAATAAGATATTGATACTTTGAATACCCTATTAAAAGGACCAATTTAAAATACGAACTTCAAGATGTATGATATAATTAACTCGATGTTATATGCACGTTTGTGTTAATCAATGCAGGCGGGAAGCCATTAAATTGGACAACAAGAATGAAAATAGCACACGGGACGGCTCAAGGTCTACAATACTTGCATGAGAAGGCTAAACCTCCTATCATATACCGTGATCTCAGATCCTCAAAAGTTTTGTTGGACGATGAATTCAATCCAAAGCTGTCGAACATCGGGCTCGACAAGCTCGGGTCGTCGGCCGACAGCAAGATGCCGATGCAGTCAAAGATGATGGACAACAATGGTTACAATGCTCCAGAGTGTATGCATTCGGGTACCATCAACGCGCAAACGGATGTCTACAGTTTCGGAGTTGTTCTGTTGGAGCTTATCTCCGGAAGAAAAGCCATCGACCCTTCCAAACCCGTGGAAGAGCAAAGTTTAGTTGCTTGGGTAAGTACATAGCTAGGGTTTGTTTGAATCAACTGGAGTTTTATATTTTTCGAATTATTTTTGAGTTCATATCATTTCAGTTTAAGTTATTTCAGGTTTAAATCAATTAGGTTTTTTAATTGAGCTTTTTTTAGTCAGACCGTTTCGCCTTTTAGTCATTTCAACTTTTATCATTTAGGTTTGACATTTGGATTTTAGACAAAAATCTTCTACTCATTTTCGGTGCCTTTTTATGCCCCAACATTAAAAAATCAAATTCTAAGTCCTAACCCTAAATTTTAAATACTAAACCATACACCATAAAAATACATCATACACTCAATACTCTAAACCCTAACTTTAACTATAATCTTAAACTTTAAACCTGATTTTTTAATGATGGGGCATAAGTAGGGATACCGAAAAGGGGCAAACAATTTCTACTCCTTGGATTTTGATAACTTTGAGGAATAGAAATCATTGGTCCTTTTTTGTGTCCCTTTGTATGCCTTAACATTAAAAAATTAAATTTAGAATTTAGCATTAAGATTTAAGATTAAAGTTTAGGTGAGAGTGTATTTTTTAGTGTTTAGGATTTATGATTTAGAATTTAGAATTTATTTTTTTAATGTTGTGGCATGGAAATGGACATAAAAAGCAGAAAATTATTGTTCAACTTTGGGTTACTTTTTTGGGTTATTTTGAGTTAATTTCATTATGAGTTTGAGTCATTTGGGTTGCTGATCAAGTCATTTCAAGTTCAGGTTATTTCAACTATAATACTTGAGTTTGGATTATTTTGGGTTTGTTATTGAGATTGACCTCGGTGGCAAAAATGGGATAACTTTTATTTAGTCCCTTAAAATTCATGAAATTGTATTCAATATAAAGGTTAAATTGCGCTCTGGTGCCCCTCCAAAACAATTAATTATTCAATTATGCCCCTATATGCATGTGTTACCTTGGATTTGGATAATTTTGGGTTTGAGTCATTTCAAGTTCTTGCTTATTTCAAGTTCGAATATTTTTTATTCCAGTTATTATGGTTTGTCGTCGAGTCGTTTCATGTTTTATCATTAGGGTTTGACACTTAGATATGGACATTTGAGGCACATGTTCAAGTGATATTTAGTTCATATCATATTAATTTCAAGTTCGGATAATTCGGATTCGAATTAGTCGGGTGACTTCGGTTTTAATCATTAGGATTTAAATTATTTCAGGTTACGTTCATATTAAATTCGGATCATTTTCAAGTTCAGATTACTGAGTTTTTATTACAAATTTAACTAGAGGTTATTGTATGATTGGAACAGGCACAACCAATATTCAAGGAACCAAAAAATTTCCCACAAATGGCAGATCCTTAACTCAAGAAAAAATTCCCAGAGAGAGGATTGAACCAAGCAGTTGCCATGGCAGCCATGTGCGTGCAAGAAGAAGCTGCGGCGCGGCCGTTGATCAGCGATTTAGCTTCGGTCTTAGGTTTCCTTTCGATCGCCAAAGAAGAAAACAATCCCCCTTCTGCAGCCTCAGGGGAGCCGAATTAAAACGAGACAACCGACGACGAATCCGGCAGCGACGACGCTTCGTCGACACGCAGTAGCTGTGTCGACAGGAGTTTAAGTCGAAACGGTGACCGTTCCCTGAGCCATAAGAGTAGCGGGAGGACACGTTCTTAGATTGCCAGTAGTAGCGGGAGAGGACTCTCGTTGAGCCGTAGGGAATCGAGCAAAACGGGAGGCTACTCGTCGTACGACCAGTCGAGCCGTAGGAGCAGCGGAAGCGACACGTCCGAGGGCAATTCGGAAGACGAATAAGGCAATGCTTCTTCGAGCAACGAAAAGACCGACAAATTCTGAAACGACAGCATGAAATCGGTCGGCGAAACAGATGATTCTTCGGTAAAAAAGACTAGAAAGAAACGTTGTGAAAAAATACCAAAGGGTCAAAAGAGTAGCAGCAAGAAGAAGAAATCGAAGGATGCAAACGATTAGTCGTTTCATAGGAGTAGTTCGACGAAAAAGACTCGCCGGAAAACTAAGAAGCGTAGTGATAAAGACGACGACGACGATTCTCACGGAGGATCAGAGCCTGAGAACTGAAGCAAAATTGTTGGGAATTTCTTTTACAATGGCCAAAACACTGAGAAAACAGAATTATATACTTTTATGTGTTTTTTTTTCTGATTTTATTTTTACTTCTAATTTGCATGAAAATTTATAAAGACCAAAAGATTTACAATTGACACTGGATAAAAGTTGCATCTAAATTAACAATTGTATTAATTAAAGAATGTAATGTTTGTAAATTTCCTCGGTTTAATTCTAAATTTCATTCTTTTATTTATAGAAATAAAAAATAATAATATTTTTACTTTTAACTTGAACTTAATATACTTCGATAAATCTGCTAAACCTTCTCATTAAATAAAATTAATAGATCAATATTATAACCTTAAACCCCTAAACTCTAATTAAATTCCTAAAAATGTATTCCATTAATTTAGAATATTTAATATAATTAAAACTTAAACCTCAAACCCTAAACCTTCAAACTATCAACTATAAACCCTAAGCCCTAGAACACTAAACCATAAACTTTAAGACTCCTAAACCCTAAACCATAAAACACTAAACTCTAAACCCTTTAGGTGAGTATTAATTACATTTAAAATCATAAACCATAAACACTAAAACCTAAACCCTAAAATTCTAAAACCATAGGTCCTAGACCTTTTTAGGTGAGTATTAATTACATTAAATACTCTAAATTAATGGACAACTTTTTAAAAATACAATTAATTACGTTAATAATAAGAATTTTGTTAATTCTTATTAATAGCCCTAAGAGCTGTGAATAGCAAAAACTCGTAATTTATATACAAGAAATCAGTAAAAGTCAATGATTTAAGTTCATGTATTTATTGAGAATTATAATGGTAAACACTTTACGGATTTCTACCGTATCTTTTTGAGTTCATGTATTTTAATAAATTATGCAGTATTCGATTTGAGTGGTCGAATAAATGTGATTATATCAAAAAAAAATCTTCTATGTCAACGTATCAAATATGGATACTTAATTAACGCAAAAAAAAAAAAGAAATTGATACAGATCATGTCTGTTGATTGAGATATTTTTACTTTGGGGTACTTCCAAAGGTAGCCGTTCCACCATCTTCACCTGGTCACGTTGGAAATCTACCGGCACTGAGTGCGCCACCATCCCATGTAAGCCAAGCTGGTCGTGCTTCGAACTTTGGTATACTTCCAAAGGTAGCTGTTCCACCATCTTCACCCGGTCACGGTAGAAATCTACCGGCACTGGGTGTGCCACCATCCCATGTAAGTCAAGATGTTCGTGCTTCGAACTTTGGTGTACTTCCAAAGGTAGCCGTTCCACCATCTTCACCCGGTCACGGTGGAAATCTACCGGCACTGGGTGTGCCACCATCCCATGTAAGTCAAGCTGGTCCTACTTCGAACTTTGGTGTACTTCCAAAGGTAGCCGTCCAACCATCTTCACCCGGTCACGGTGGATATCTACCGGCACCGGTTGTGCCACCATCCCATGTAAGGCAAGATATTCATGCTTCGAACTTTGGTGTACTTCCAAAGGTAGCCATTCCACCATCTTCACCTGGTCACGGAGGAAATCTACCGGCACCAGGTGTGCCACCATCCCATGTGAGTCAAGCTGGTCGTGCTTTGAACATTGGTGTACTTCCAAAGGTAGCTGTTCCACCATCTTCACCCGGTCACGGTGGAAATTTCCGGCAATGGGTGTGCCACCATCCCATGTAAGTCAAGCTGTTCGTGCTTCGAACTTTGGTGTACTTCCAAAGGTAGCCGTTCTACCATCTTCACCCGGTCACGGCGGAAATCTACCGGCACCGAGTGTGCCACCATCCCATGTCATTCAAGCTGGTCGTGCTTTGAACTTTGGAGTGCTTCCTTAGGTAGCCGTTTCACCATCTACGTCGGGAAAATAAATTTCAATTTTGCCTAGTATTTAATTCTATCTATAATTGTCTTTTATTTGCCAAGAAGATGTTCTTAATTTCTCATTTACAATCGAGCCAAAGACTTATTATTATCATTCTATCATATAACGTCTCCATATCTAAAATAAATTCATATTAATATGAGCTTTTAAAAATCGAGGATATATAGTATTTAAGCATGTTTGATCTCACGTCTTATTATATATTGTACCAATGACAATGTTAATTGAATTATACTCAACCGACTATTATCAACATGAGTTAATCAAACATTAAGTCAATAAAAAATTAAATTTTTTGAATTCTAAATCTATATCTAAACATCGAAAGGAGAAAATGAATGTATATATGTCCTTAAAATCAAATAAAATAAAAATAAACATCTTAAAAATCCCCACTAGAACAATCACGCAAGAAAACAAATTAGCCCTTAAAATCATACATCAATGACCAGATGAACTGAATATTTTTTTACTCGGCAAAAATGTATTTATTATAATTAATTTAAAAACAAACCCGAGGATGAAACTTAAGTTCTGCTGCAGAGTACAAAATCTGAATCAGACGCCAAATCTCTATGAACCATTCAAAAATGTCTGCCATCATGAAAACACAGCTATTATGCAACTTTCAAAGACTAGTACCACAACTTACCAACAGGCTTTGAAATCATTGCTCTTTTTTATACTAGTCTTTGCAAGATGATCCGTCATATATCATTTTTTTCGGAACATTAAAGAAATGCACCTTTGTTATTGTATGTGTTAATTGATTGATGTTTTCAAATAATGATAATCATCTTCAGGGTTGTCATTATTTGAAGATATCGATCAGAATCTAAAGATGAAGCTAGACCTGAGAACATTGCTCTACTACCACAACAACTGTTTGAAGTACACCGCCACACCCTGCTGCATCTCGAGGCGGAGCACATTGAGGGTCGTTACCAGTGCCAGTAGGGGACCTACTTAACCAAACGTTTTGTAAATATTCACATTTTAGTTACATTTATTTAAAAAAATTAACAATCAATCATCTTTAACATTTTTTATCATTTCCTATAAGCAAATTATAAAAAACATCTTAATTGCATTTAGTATATTTTCATTAGGTTTAGCCCGATGATCTATTAGTAATTTGCGGCCATCAACATTGAACTTCACTTGTCCTTCCCTAAAGATGGACCTAGAAATTGACTCTGTATAATGATCCAGGGCGGACAAGTTTGGTATTTTCCGCCACCGACAAGGGGTTGGGTTTTATTGTAATTTTAATGGTTGAAAATTACTTGGTAATTAAAAATTTGAAATTATTATATGATTTTAAAAAAATTTAATTTTTTTTATAAATTTCCTATTGGAAATCTATTTTCGCCCCCTCTAAAATTTTATAGGTTCAACCCCCTAACATAAAGTTTTGCGTCCGTCCCTTTTCAGATCTCACCTCCTTGTCAAGTATCAACACGATACAATACAAAAATCATGCCTCCGACTGTTGGGAAGAGTGAATTTTTCCAAATAATACGTTAAGACGTGTTTTTGGGAAGCCTTTCAAATAGTTTTGATCAATAGGCTATGCTGGACCCTATGACATGCCAATTATATGTGATTGAACGAGACTCTTGATTTAGTTAACCAACTCAAATTTAAACCTAAAAGATCATGCATTAAACCAATTTGATTTAAATCACAATTTATGTTTTATAAGTTTTCGAATCGATTTTAGGGTACCCGAACCAATTGAGTTTAATTCAAAACTTGGTAATATTTTCGATTTTGGCAACCTTCGATACATGTCCAATATCAATTGATTAGATATTATTATCCTACTTGAAATGAACAATGAGCATTCCAAGGAAATAATATATTATGAACATTTTGGTACATATCATTTCCTTTGATCACCATATTTTCCTATTGATTATAGAGAAAGTTTCCAAGCATTCCAAATTTGATTTATTTCAATAAATTATAACCATAGGGCACCTATTTAAGAGCTCCCAAGAAGTAGCAATGCAATAAATTAGTCATCAAATTATAGATTTTTGAAACAAGTGAAGAAATGAGAATTAGTACGAGGTTTGCCTATCTCCTTGTAATTCTAATTTTAGGCTTTATCATATTCCCAACCGAATCCAGACCTTATCAAACACAACATATAAGTCAAGATGGCCGTGATTTGGACGTTGAAGTACTTCGTGAGGAACCTGTTCGGCTGTTCAGCCATCTAATATTGGTTGGGGCAGATTGTATCCGCCAACGACACGTACAAATCAAGTTGATCGTGATTTGAACGATGGAGTACTTCCTAAGAAATATGTTCTGCCATATGATATCGGTAGGAGCGGACTGTATCCACTATCGACACGTGCAAATCAAGCTGATCGTGATTTCAATTTTTAGATACTACACGAGGAACTTGTTCTGCCATTTAATATTGGTAACGGCGGACTATATCCACCACCAACACTAGAAAATCAAATTGATCGTGATTTCAGTGCTGAGATACTTCCTGAGGAACCTGTTCTGCCGCATAATATTGGTAGCGGCGGACTATATCCGCCCCCAACACTTGCAAATCAAGCTGATGGTGATTTCAATATTGAGATACTACCTGAGGAATATGTTCTGCCATCTAATATCAGTCGCGGTGCACTATATCCACTACCAACACTTGCAAATTAAGCTGATCTTGATTTCAATGCTGAGATACTACCGGAGGAACCTTTTTTGCCATCTAATATTGGTCGCGGCGGACTGTATCCGCCGCCAACTCGTGCAAATCAAGCTTATTTCGAAGTTGAGTTATTTCCCGAGGAACCTGTTCGCCCCAGGGGCGGATGCATATGGCTCTCATGGGGAGCATATGCATCCCTATTTTTTTAAAATTAAAAATATAGTTTAATTTATATAAAAAAATTATTTTGCATACTATTTATAAAGAAAAAAGGTGTATTAAAATTTTGGACCCATTTTTTAGATTATGAATCCGCCACTGTTTCTGCCATCTACGATCAGTGATGTTCACTTTCCTAATAATTGAATTCAAGGCTTAATTTCTCTTTATCGGTCAAGAATATGTTCTTATTATATATCATGTGAATAAATGAATAAATAAATTTTCATTTACAATCCAACCAGAGGTTTATTATTATCATTCTGAAATATATATTTAAGTCTCCTTTTAATTTATATGATTGGTATTTTCTCAAAAGCTTTTTTGTAATTTAAAGACACTTATCATAGTTTTAATCCGAAAATATTATTTTTCACCAATAATACACTTAAATAGTAACCATTTCGCATATTAAATTAGTTCGGATGGCACGTATTTGACATAATATACAAGAGAACATGAGTCTGAACATACTTAGCATAATATACAAGAGAACATAAGTTTGAACATACTTACGCAGTATGAACATACTTAGCATAATATACAAGAGAACATGAGTTTGAACATACTTACGCAATATGATTGGAGATTCGGAGTGCATATTGGAACATGGTGGAGCTCGTTAAAGAATGCGGGTCGAAACTACAAGCTATAATGTCATTCCATATATGTGGTGGGAACATGGGAGACGAAGTGTTCGTCCCTGTCCCGAAATGGGTGCTTGATATCGGAAAATCATACCCGATATCTTCTACACCAGTCGAGCCGGTAACTACAAATCAAAGATTCGAAATCAAAATCTGCAACCTCTTCTTCCATTCTTAAACTTGAAATTTCTTGAAAAAGTCAGAGATGGGAGAATTGACAATCATTTTCCACTTTCATATAAGAGTCTATGGGTCTATCTTAAGTAGCTGCCTTTTCAATATGCACATTGGTAGAAATCACTCATCTACGGGGAAGCACCCCAAGTAAACTTCATAAATTTTAGACTAAAAAAAACACCATAAAAGAACATTTGATTACAACATTAAACCTTCAATCCCTCCAATGATGTATCCGGAAATGATGCCATTAAGAGTTATTTTCTCGTTTTCAAGGCTTCATTTTAAAGCGGCATGGGCAAGATAAACACTTCCAACCTGTAATCATTAGAAGGATGATGGGCCTGTCAATGAATATCCAGCAGCTCTCATCTCCTTGAGAGTTTCGGCTAACCAGTCCAAGCCTTCATAGAGACCGTCTCCTTTAAGAGCACAAGTACCTTGTATGTGCCATTTTCGGTTCTTCAGATCAAAAAGACCTAAACCTTCACATACCTCCATCGGGGTCATTGCTCCTTTCTGGAAAAAGAAATCAGAAAAATTGAACAAACATTTTTTTCACGAAGAAACTTAGATGTATGAATCAATGTACGAGGAAGCAAAAAATTATAATGGTCGACTCAGTTACAACTAGCAAGCTCAGAAAATATTTATCGAAGGGGAAAGAAAAACCAGCCCTTTTCATCTGCCTCGAAAAACAAGTTTGATGGAATGATAACCGCTAAAAGCATACGATATCCAAAAGATTGTTATGTCAGATTACTCGAAATTGCATGTCTTAGTTCTAATGGTTCATCTAATAGATACCATGTTCATTCTGAAATGCACACAGAAATACACAGGTCTAAAACAACTGCAGAAAACATACCATGTCCTGTTTGTTGGCGAACACCAAGATGATACTGTTGAGCATAAATGGGTCATTGATAATAGTCTGAAAGAACACAAATAAAAAAATTAGACAATATTAATCCCAAATGTGTAACAAGTTTGAGTACATTCTAAATTTACAACCTGAAATTCATGTTTAGCTTTCCCAATCCTCTCTCGGTCCAAGGAGTCAACAACATATATCTGCACAGACATACGAATGTTCTTATCTTTTCACTCAGTAGTGAAGAACAGAGCAAAATCAATTTGACAAATAAAATCTATCGGTTTTGACAACCCATAAGTGAAAAATATTTGGGTTAACATCAATCAGAAGAAACATTAAAAGAGAGAGATAATTATCACCAATCCATCTGTATTATTGAAGTAGTGCCTCCAGAGTGGCCTTAGTTTCTCTTGTCCACCGACATCCCAAACTGTGAACATCACATTCTTATATTGAATCTTCTCCACATTAAAACCTGAAGGAGATAACAATAAGAACTTGGTACTGGTATCAACTTGTCTATCCACCTCAAGACAAAATGTTAATGACATCTAATTTAAAGGCAAAATATCAACCGAAGACTGAGGGATCGGAGAAAAGGGCTATAAAACTAATCAACGATCTATTTCAAAAGTAAATTTTGAGGGGGGGGGGGACCGGTTCCAAGTAATAGAGAAGGAAAATAAATTTAGACCACACAAAAAAATTTAATCAGTGATATCATTAATACAGACCGAATCAGATTAAAAAAAAAACTCAACCACATTTTACATAAAGAACCATCTATGGGGACGAAGGCTAGAGAAGCACCATTTCTCTATCCCAAACAACAACCATATTGCTATACAGAGCTGGTGCCTTGAAATTTAACTCAATCTTCAAGGTTTCATTTTGAAAAGGGGAATGAAAATTTAATTTTTAGTATTATGGTTTTAGTCCTTCCTGAAGCGGCACCTTGCATGTCATTTTTAATGAACAAGGGCTGCGAATGTGTCAAACAACAGATGAAAAAAGGGTAGCACCCAGTAAACAAGGGTCAGACAATATGCAGGGTCCAGGAAGGTCCCAATGTTTGCAGCCTTCCACCTGTTTTGCACAGAGATGCTATTTATTGGGTTCAAACCCATAGGCCACAACCAAACAGATGGAAAGTTAGCACTACATTATCACGCCACGCGTGACCAAATCAACAAAATAAAACATGATCCAAGCCTTCTCTAAAAGTATCATCATAAAAGTACTTGTTTTTTAAAAAATCAAGTTATTATGGGCTAAGTTGCCTACCAATAGTGGGGACAGTTGATAAAACTTCTCCAATGTGCAACTTGTACAATATAGTTGTTTTTCCAGCTGCATCAAGGCCAAGCATCACAACCTAAGCCATCTCCGCAAAAGTTACAATAAGAAAGGAGAACATAAAGTAGGAAAAATTAAAAAGTCGACAAAAATGATATATAATTGCAAGTGTAACTGTGAAGCGGAATAGCCTTCACTAACAGGCTGGGATAAAGAACAATGATGCCCAGATGTGGTACAGAAAAAGTAAAGACATGAAAAATATGCTACTAACTAAATCCAGAAAGTTGAAAAGAATATACTGATCTTTTAAAAAATCACTGGCTTGGACTATAGTGTGAGCAATACACATTTAAACTGATCGGAATTACAATCTATCTATATGAAAGATTTATCTATTTATATCTTAGCACCTAAATTCAACAAACAAGTAAATTAAGCCTCTTGCCGACTTCAATCATTCTCAGGTTCATAATACTGAGCACTATTTACCATATCCAGATTTTTCCAACATAGTCTAGTGAATGCAAAAATATTAAGCGAGAATTCTATCATTAAATGCCCCATGGTAATCACATACAATTCAACCACATAATAAGCATAAAACAACATTACTATATCAAACATTACAAACCTGTTTAGGAATGCATCAAAACCTAAATGCTGTCAATGTGCATTTAGCTAACTTCATGTTTCATAGTTGAATTCAAAAATAAATACTGTACATTTTCCAGATAAGACAGCCACCTAAAAGGTATATTGAACAGCAATAAGGTTCCTTTCACATTGGATAGAATATCTGGTTTAATTGGATTGTTATCATTTTCCACGGCAAGGAACTGCCAAGAAATATTTGATACACTGGTTATAATGACAAGAAGACTTTAGCCAAAAGAATTGACTGATTTAAATAAACATAAGCCATAATTTAATGCATAGGAGGACTCAAAAATGGAAAAGGTCTACCAATCTTAAACGTTTTAGTTCTGTATTATTGATTATACATCCTATTAGAATAGAACTTGAAACCAAGAGCAAATGTCTAAGTTCTGCATATTGGTAAATCGATGTTGAGTGAGCCTTACCAATAGTGAAGAATACCGAAGGCAAACCAAGTTACTCTAAGTTCTCGATATGAGTAACAGGGAACCATCCAATTGTTGTTTTTTCATTTATCTCATTCATGTAAGAACAAGCTGTAGCAAATACTGAAGTGACAAATGATCTTTGCAACAAAAATCTTAATACAACCAAGTGTTCCTACATCAGAGGTTGACCCAAATCTTCTAACACAATGTAATGACAGGTAAAGCTATATGTCAAACGTCTAAATTAAACTGAGCAAATTATAGAAAATTTTACCAAGTTTTTAGCTTGGAGTTAAGATCTTCAGCAAAACCACCCTATAAGTATTCAACTCTACATCAATTATAAACCAAATACATAGGGTAAAAATAACCCTAACAGTGAAGAGAATTCAGTTAAAAAAAACTAAAAACAATAAGTATATGGTCAATTATCAACAAATAAAATAAAAGGAGAGAGATTGAAAAAATACCCTCATCTCTGAGTTACCAAAGAAACTATCGAAGAGCTTGCGAAAAGCCTGACCCATCCTTTAAAACCCTTACAAGTAGCCTTCTTTTTGTTTTGGGGTTTTCTGTTTTGTTCTCTCTCTAAAAGAAACTTATGAATTCTGGGTTATCAAAGAGAGAAATTCCAAGCAGGAAAAAAAGACTACTTTAGATGGGGAAAAAAGTGTGGGTTTTTCCCTTGCTAATGATAGAAATAAATTTGAGAGAAAACTAGAAAAGAGAAGGTAGCGTATGATGGCTGAACATAAAGAATAAGGGATGATTTTTATTTTGCTTTTCTTTCCTTTTTCTTCCATTTTTCCGAGCTGTTTCGGGGAACCAAGTGGGCGGAAATGGAAAAATATTCAATTGGCTTAATCCAACAATAAGCCATCAAATTATATATTTTTAGCTTAAAGAATAAGAAGGCCCTTAACTTTTGAAAAAAATCAATTAAGTCTTCAATTTTTTTGACTAAATTAAACTCTTGAATTAAGAAATTGAATAAATAAGTCATTTGACTAATTTTGACCATTAAATCTTGATAGCTGTTTATATCTGCTGGTGTAGTGCATCATGTCACAGTATTTCTACTTGACATTTTCAAAAAAAATTATTTTATTTAGAAAAATATGTAAATATAACATGATAGAACCGTAATTTATTAGGTGTTTGTAATATCTAAAGAAAAACTGTCAAGATTTAATGGTCGAAATTGTTCAAAGGGCATAATTGTCAATTTCTTGATTTACAAACTTAATTAATTCAATTTATTGATTCAAGGATTTAATTGATAACAAAAAATATTCAAAAACTTAATTGATTTTTTAAAAAAGTTCAAGAACTTATACTTTAAGACTATATTTTTTAATGAAGTACTTAAAGTACTTTTTAATAAAACCAATTATTTGAATTAATAATAATATTTCTAACTCCAGCGTCTATTTAATTAAGACAACATTAAAAAAAACAGCCTTAAAAATATGTCACACGATAAAAATAAAAAAATAAAAAATTTAATAAAATCTATAAAATTATAAAAAATAATAAAGTTGATTAGAATATAAAAATATATGTATAAATGGTAAGTAATTCAAAATATTTATAAATTGATTTTTTAAAATAATTTTTTTAACAAATACTTTTAAAAAATTGAGAATATTCTGAATTTTTTAAAAATTATATTTTTTTTACTATGTAACACTCTCTGGTAGTGTCATATGATATTTTCTAATTAAGCATTTAATACTTGTACTACCGTACTTAAGTATTTAATACTACGTTACCTTAAACAGCGAAAATAATATTATGAGCCAAAAATATTATGAATTATAGTTTAAATGCTTAAGTATTTAATTCGATTAAAAAATAATTTAAGGGTTGATTGTTGAATTAAGCCCATTTCTTTGGGACATTAACAATAAGAGTATATGCTAAGAATATTCAATACATTTGCATCATTCAAGCGTTATCATGAAATTTCATTTTTATTCTACTTTTCATAATTATCGATATCTAATTTATTAGTTGAATAATATGATTGTTTTATTTACAAAATCAGAATTTGAATATATTTTATTTTATTATACTAAAAATAGGATTTCGGTATGAACTTCATATACTTTTTTTGTATAATCACCGATATCTAATTCATCGATTAACTAATTCGAATTGAATATTGCAGAGGTTTATTATAGGACGACCCTTATAACCAATTGCTCAATTCACGACGTCAAGATTCATGCAGGGTAATATACCTTATGAGTGAACAAAGTTATTATAAAAACTACAAAATAAATCGAAATAAAGTTTACTATTATATATCTCAGATACATATGCAAGAACATTTTCAAACGTTTAAGCTTAAAACAAAAGCTATAAAGTTCATCAAATACTCATTTCAAATGGAAACACCAATCACTAGAGGTACCAAAATAGTACCAATTATCACTTCAAATACTTTCCCATCCCATGAAAATTGTGAAGACCCAGAGCTGCTGTCAGATGGTTGTGGTGCAGGCACCATAAAATCATCAACAAGGGGAGTGAGAAACGGATCTACCGGCTGTGATAACGGCGGCGATGAAGTCACCAGAGAGGGCGGTGGTGCTACGAAACTTCTATCGTTGGAGCAAGTATGTAGAGATACATTACTCACGGGGCTTAGCACCCCATTGATGCCGTGACACCGGATGGAACCAGCGGTGCATATATTCGGACTGATGATTCTAACATTGTTGAGGACGAAATTTCTCCGGTCACCTCCGTTTGCTACGCTCATCATATACTCGGGCAATGAACTTGGAAGGATCGAACCTGTCGGGATATATTGAAGGTGTTCGAAGATCAACGGAGAAGGGATCGAATGACGTTGCAAGAAGGTATAGACTTCATTTTCAGGGATTACTGTTTTTGACAACATCCGATCGTTCGGCATTAGAAACGTTACGTTTTTAAGGAATTTAGAGTCTAACGGTGACATGTTGAGAAGCATCACAAAGGTGAAGTAATTTGCTTTTTGCATTTCTTCCGTGGCGATGCGAAGGTCTTGGTCATCCCGGGAAGGAAGGGTTGTTGAACATGAAGATTTGAAGAGTGGTATTAGGAGAGCAACAATGGAAATTATTATGGGAGTTGTTGCCATAGGCTTGCTGGTGGTCATTTTGGGTGATGAGATGAGCAAATTTTTCATGGGGGAATTTTAGGTGGTGTTATAAAGGGAGCATAGTTCATAGGTATAATTGAGAGAACATGCTTATGTGATGTCTCAACAAACTTACCTCACACTTCCATCGTGTAATTCAGTATTATAAAAAGAATCAAATTACGTGTCGTCGATATCTGTATTTTGATGAAATTTATTTTTTTTTTGTCTTTTATTTAAAATTTCAACTTAGTCAGTAATGTTATTGATATTTCAGGTTGAAAATAAAATCTAAAACATGTATGATGTGACATATTATTTCACAAAAAAATAAAGATGTAAATAATTAGATTATAATTATTAAATAAAACAATGAAATTTGGTAGAACCAAATTAATACTATATTTAAATTGTTAGTGAAATTGATTCGATAAAATTAAAAATTAATAGCGACGACGAGATTAATTGTTGTTGTTAGTCTATCTATTTAACAATTTAAGTAAAGATTAATCTTGTTGAGTCGGATTGATTTTATTTTTTTGCTTCCAAACATGTTGGCGTGACAATTGAAACATATTTTTTTGTCCAATCGTGATTTTTAGCCTTCCATGCGCTTTGTGTAAAATTGATTTAAAATAACGTGATTTATGTTTAAGAGTTTTTAAATCACGATTATGAAAAATATAGTGTAAAAATCAATACTAATCGTAGAAGTAACTTCTACCTTGCTTTTTCAAAAATTATGATTGGTGTCCATAATTAATTTTAATTTTTCACTTTCAAATATATAAACACGATAATCGAGACATATTTTCCCGTTAAATCGAGATGTTTGGCCTCCCACCTCATATCCAAACAGGCACTAAAATGATCGTGAAAAATATTAGATTAAAGGTTTAAATATGTTCTAAGTCCTTATACTCTTTACATATTTGGAAATTTAGTCCTGCTACATTTTAGAATTCAAGTTCAATTATTAACACCATTAAGATTCTTCTGTTAAGTTCAAGTCGATTACAACATCAATTTTTCTAATTACATGATTGTTGAGTTAATGTTTTCTTATTCTAACCATTCTAAAAAAATAATTCAATTTAACTCATCATAATATACTATTTATAACTTTAGCCTCTATTTTCTTTAATTTTATCTTGACCCCTCTAATATAAGATTATTGACTTTGTCTCTAGTTTGACAAGAAAAAAAAGTAACTAAAATGAAGTATAAAAAAATGTGAAACTATTGAGTGGTCTCTTAATAAAAAAAAAGTGTTATTATTTTTTATAAACTCGAGTTGAAATAGTTTGTTTGTGAAGTGTATTATTAAATATTTAATATTTTTAATTTAGTCCCTAAATTTTATTTTAATTTACATTAATTTTTAAATTTGACAATTTTTCATTTTAATCATTTATTTATGTGACATTATGAGATTATATTATATTATCAAAATAATTAAAATGAACTAAAAATCTAAATTTGAAGACAACTAGTACTCTTAAATAAGGTCAAGGGTTAGTCTGCTCATATTAGACTTTTGCATAAATTCGTTTCGAATTAGTCGGCTAGTGAGTCGTTTTTATTATAAAAAAAAACTAAAAAGTGAACAAATTGTTAACCTCAAAATGAAATCTTATCGTTTGACCCGTCATTTCCAGTTCCACAGCACTTCCTTCCCGCAAATATTTCAGTTGGAAGCAAAGAAGAGCAGCTCTGCTCCCTCTGAACTTAACAAGGGAACCAGCCATGCTCTTTGCCACACCCCATTGTTTATCTTCTTTTACTGGGTTGTCTTTCTCCATTTCTCGAAAACCCAACTCTTCCCTTTCGAGAAAACCACGATTTAGCACCTGGGTGAATAGTCGAACTCGGTCCAGTCGACTCTGTACAGCCACTCTTATTACCAGTCCCGACTCATTCGAAGTTGGCCGACTAATCGGCAGCTATGGTTTCATGAAATTACTAGGTAATTCGGTTTCCTCATCATTTTTACCATTTCTGTTCTATGTTTGGTTCTCCGGAATAATAAATGATTAAAGAAAAGAACTTTAAGTCTTTTTTTGTAATTTTCAGGCATTTGGGTATTCATATTTAGTGTGAATATAGTTTTATCTGCTGAGAGTAAAGAATTTGGGGGGGGGGGAGGGGCATGTTTAGAAAGTGAATCTTTAGAACAGTAGGAAAAAAATTAGGGGGTTATGTTTAGTGGATGTTGCACTTGGTACATAATCTTCCAACCAAGGAAATGTTGAGAAGCAATAAGTTAAAGGGGAGGTTTGAATGTCATGATTGTTACTGTTAGCTGTTCTTTGATTGAACAAATCAATCAGTTATCTTATTAATTGTGTTGGATACATTTGCTAATGAACCTGCATGTATATGGTTGAGGAAGCAGCAAATGTATGTGATTGTTACTCTTTATTCTTAATTTTTTGTTTTTGATACAAATTTTATTGAAAGATGACATGGAAAAAAGTTCGGATTTTTATTTCCAGCTATTCAGGGTTCCAAGCAGGGGCAGATATTGAATTTTCTTCCGGAGATTTGGGGCAATTGAGAGCTCAAGATGTTGGAGAAGGGAGTGTAAAAATCAGGTGCATTTCTATGGATACATGCATGCACATGGACACAAATAAGCTGAATATGTTTGCTACTGTCGATGAAACTTGCAGAATCTTTTCCATCTTCCTACTGATGCT
Source organism: Hibiscus mutabilis (assembly GCA_019671005.1). Classification (NCBI taxonomy): domain Eukaryota; kingdom Viridiplantae; phylum Streptophyta; class Magnoliopsida; order Malvales; family Malvaceae; genus Hibiscus; species Hibiscus mutabilis. The sequence continues at coordinate 149,451 of JAGYYJ010002767.1, forward strand.
ATTAGTGGCAGTCCATCTGCAGGCTTTATGAAGGAAGAATAACTCAGGGTCCACTCAAAGGCACACCAGTGATATTTAAGGTGATATCAATTATATATTTTTCTTAATAATACAAATTTTGTCAGCCATAGTTTCCCATCTTAGGCCCTTAGGCTACATGGGTGTTGCTAACCATATAGTTATTTGTATTCACTTTACTAAAACCTTTGGCTATGAAGGTTTACCCCGGACAACGAGCCGCTGGTATTGAGGCTGATATGATGGCAGCCAATGAACTCAATGCACATGCTTTCCTCCAGGTAACATAATTTGGAACAATAAGTTTCAACCAATCACAGAAGTAAAATTTGTCTTCCTTTTGGTAATTGAATTTTGTCAGTCTGAAAGTTGAAGGAATGATACTGATTTTATCTTTGATTATGCACCTGTTTAACAGAGCAGTTCTGAAGGTATATGTAAGAATCTTCTATTTATTCTTGGTGGATTTGAGACAAAAACAGGGGAGCAGGTCTGTCATTTCATATAAACTATTCCCTTCGTCCCACTATTTGTGTCACATGTTGACTTTTCACGGAGTTTTAGGAAGAAAAAGTTTATATAAGATGTGTGGTGTAAAATAATTTAAATGACAAGTTTGCCCTTAAAAGTTCACTTTTATTTTTGTTAGGAAACTAAAAGAGGATAGAAAAGTAAATGCGTCTTAAAAAAGTTGTTGAGTTTTTCAAAATGACATTTTGAGTGGGACAATTTTAAAACACAAATGTGACAACTTTACTGGGATAGAGGGAGTATATGTAAGTTTTCAAGTTACTTTTTATTTTCGGTAACTTAAGAAATGAAGTAGCTTTGTTCTGTACAGTGACTAGCCTTCCACGGTGATGGTAAATATAGTGCAGCTGACTTTGCGAAAGCAACTAGTGAGAAAGTATCGAGAGTCCGTTCTCTACAAGAAAATTCTTGGAATCCTTTCGAGAAAGAGCAGGCATTTAAACGCAGAACATACTTTGTCATTAGGCTATTCCTTGGTGCTATGAGAGGTTTAGCCTACATGCATAATCATGAAAGATTACACCAGAGTCTTGGACCCGCTTCTGTTATACTCAAGTATTTTGTTTGATAATTTTCATTTGAAGTCTGGGTTTATCCCTCCTTAAAAGACAATCGGTTTACTCTGTTCACTTCAAAGTTTAATCAACCTTTCATTGAATGATGGCAGTACAATAGTAGAAAGAGATGCTGCTTATCTGGTTCCAAAGCTTCGAGATCTAGCCTTTTCTGTTGACATCAGGTACTGCTATGTTGTTTTTTGGCTTTTATACTTTTCCAGAAAGATGTAATCTAATTTTCATCCATGTCACAGTTTTGCAACCCAAGGCAATGGTTTTACTTTGTTCCTTAGAATAGATTGGTTGGTTCAGTATTGGCTAAAAAAGAGAACTGCTAACCGAGCTAAACAATCCCCTAAGTCAGGATATATCTTTTCCCATTGAATATTTAGAGCAAGCTCCTTTTGCATGATATTACAATGATCGTCTTTTCTACCTAAAAGAAAATTAGATCCCTAGCTTTTAATGCTATAAGATGACACTTATGAAGGGTGCAAAAAAATCATCAATCTTGTTGAGAATAAGGTTAATGATCCTGGATATGAGCATGTATTATATCTTCTATTCAAAAGATATAGAAATACATCTCAGTTCCCTTTTGCTAGAGTATTCTGTTGAAAATGAGGGAAGAGGACCGTTAAATATTGCTTGGAATTTCTCTAGTTTCTCAACATAGTGCTACATAGATCCAATGATATGCCATTTGTGTTTTAGCTTTTCATCTTTGGAAGAAGGTCCTAGCACATTCACAGAGGGTCTTTGGAGAAGGGCATCTTCTGCTGGCGCATTCACCCCTATGGAGAAAAGAGCCTTTGGAATTGCAGATGACATGTAATATTTTGATTTTTGGTGACTCTTCACTAGCCGTTTTTATGCCAAAACATAATTTCTTTTCTTTTTCTCTAGGCAGATATGAAGCAGGTCTTCTTTTTGCATACTTGGCTTTCGTTGCATTTTGTGAAGCAGGGATTATGGATGGCCTTTCATTGCAAGTAAGCAATTCCTTTTAAAATGTTTTGGTTCTGCCCATTGTATATATAAGCATGCTCCAAAAAATGAGCAATTTTCTGACCAAACTAATTGAGGTTTCATGTACTGCCAGTGGCTTTTGGAAAGCACTTTCAAACTTGATGTCATGGCTACAAGAGAGTAAGCCTTTCAAAATTTCAAAAGTACTGCTTGTACTGAGAGCCGTATTGGTCCTTTTATTATCAATGAAGTGTTTAGTGTCTATCTGTAATTACTGACAGCCTTCAAAAGTTCTATAACTCTAAAAAACCATCACCCTCTTAATGACCTGGAGCAGGAAGCTGTCACATATAAAAGCCGAAAGGACTTGCTTTATATACACTGCAAATTTGGTCGTTCTTTCCTTCTCTAATTCATGATGTAAAAGTTGAGAAGTTTTCCCTACGTGTAGATTGTTTTGGACAGCTTTGCAGGAATATAAAATGGTTACCTATTTACTCAACATATCTTGTGAGAAACTGGAAATTGGTTTCAAATCTTCATTTTAGCCAGCTAGCAGAATCGGTGTTCGAATCTTATCCTTGTTTCATCCATAGCACATTATTTGTTTTGTGAAACCATATCTTCCTCTATTGTCTTTGTTTCAAGTTTGACTGGTTGCCTCATTCTTTGCTTCTGGGTTTTGCGTGCAGGTATTGTTTGGCAGATGACCGGTTGTTAGAAGCTGTCAAATTTCTAGATTTGGGCGAAGGTGCTGGTTGGGAACTACTTCAGGTTAGTTGTAATATGGGGATAGTAGATATGATATGGATCTTTTAACCAGTAGGATGTTCATAGCCAACATTATCTATCATCTTTATTTGCAACTGAGCTCACAGATTTTCATCCCCTTGCAGGCAATGCTGAATCCCGACTTTCGAAAATGTCCAATAGCAGAAGCTGTTGTTAATCATCGGTTCCTGACTGCTGATGTTCTATGACTTTCAATGATCCAAGGTAAAGCATACATAAAAACGATGCAGTCATCACATATTTCATTAGATGAGAACATTGTGTTTGCCATACTTATTTATACATCGACATATATGAGGATTTATTATGCATTCACGATTATCTAATTACCGTAGGTAAACGGCCCTAGGAATCTTTTGATTCGGGTTTGAAGTATTTTGTACCGAAAAGGTGTCCCTGAGGTAAAACTTAAAGGCACTTGGATTGAACTGGAGAAACTTCTTGCAGTCTTTCAAGCAAGAGCAAACAATTAAATGCAGAAGGATATTTTATCATTAAATCGTGCCTAGAATTGTGATGGATTGTATCAAGAGTCTTGAACCACCTTTCGATGTTCGTAGGGTTAAAAACATCATCTCGAAGTCCGGATCCGTCTTCTTCAGTTTTCACTGCATGGTAAGTTAATGAAGCATCTGTTCATTGATGCTTGTGTAACAGTAAAATGATATGCTGTTCATTGATGCTTGTGTACATAATATTTCAAGATTATTTGAAAATATTGCAAAGATGTTTGTTTATGGCATTGCATAGGCCTAATTTATTTTATGTTTATGTATCTTCTAATGCCTTGTTCTAATTTATGTTTTCTTCTTTTAGTTAATTTTATAACTAATCCTTGAAGTGCTAAATTAA